>NDXB01013267.1:15274-28368 GCA_002631895.1 Agapornis roseicollis | reverse complement strand
CCAATCCCTTTTTTATTCTTTTGAAACCCTTTTTTTTTTTTTTTTTTTTTTTATTGCCATTTGTCCCAAGTAGGGCTCATTGTTAGACCTGGCATAAACTCATGGAATCATAGAATCATCTGGGTTGGAAAATACCTTTAAGAACATCAAGTCCAACTGTCATCCCAGGTTTGCAAAGGTCACCACTAAATCATGTAACTAAAGTCCTCATCTTCACAGTTTTTGAACACTGGGGGCAGTGACTTCACCACCACCGTGGGCAGCCTCCTCCAATGCCTGATCACCCTCTCTGTGAAGAAACTTTAAGTAATGAGAGGTGGTGATTCTCCAAAACCAATCACTTTCACATAGGCATAGAGATTTTGAGATTGTAGCTTTCAGAAAGTAAAACTGCTTTAAAGTATGATAAAGAGAAAAAAAAAAATATTTCAGCCTTTTGGGTGAAAAATTATCTTTAGATTCTCCCTTTCTGCAACTTTTATTTCCCCATTGATTACAACCAAATAATACATTTTTTTTATTATTTTTATTTTTTTTTATTATTTTTATTTTTTTTTATTATTTTTATTTTTTTTTATTATTTTTATTTTTTTTTATTATTTTTATTTTTTTTTATTATTTTTAATTTTTTTTATTATATGCCATATAACCAAAACATTTTTATGGGCCTCAAATTATGTTCCTGTCAGTCTTCACCAATTCTCACCATTCATCTTTAAGAAAAAAAACATCTTCCAAGAGATTCTAACACTGAAAGCAATAGATTTAAATCCTGTGGAGACACAACATTTAACACTTGTAATAATCCACTGTAATCCCTTTTCTCAACAAACACTTCTTATGTAGAGTTTTGGGGATGTATAATATAAAAACAAGTTTCAAGCGAAGTGTGGATAAGAAAGATAAACCTATCTTTAAGTTCTACTGATTGTCAAATTATCATTCTAGAACAAAGTCTGCTATCTTGACTCTACTGTGTCACCAATAAAACCAGAATGAATCTTTGCCTCCAGCAGTAACTGACAGCTAACAAATACAGGGAGTTGTGGGAAGGATCATGTGGTTTATGCTATCTAATAAATGATATCTCTAACTTTTTTGCCTGGCCATTACTATTCCATTTATCACCATTGTCAACTCTTCTCATTTATCCCTCTCTAACTCTCCTTTTGTTTTTCCTTTTCTAACCCCTACACTAATGATTCTAACTGAAGCTTCTGATAGTCATGGGTTCAGTTGTTGTGATTATTGCTTTTGTTTTCTGATTTTTCTTTAACTGCATAAAACATAGCTGAGCACAATTCAATATTTAACCAGCGCAAATATCTTTAATTCTGACAGGTTTGGACCACATGGTATTATTAGAATTTGCATATCTTCTTTCAATTCTCTCTTGTAATTTCTGATTGAAAGCAACTTATATTGTTTTGAACAAGAATTGACCCTCCCCTACAGAAAATATCATTAATTCAGGGACTTTGTTCTTAGTCCTTCTATAAAATTGTTCTGAGACTACTGGCTGTTGTAGCCTTTCTTTCCCAATATCCTATACTATGTTTCTGAGTTCTCCTCATGATGCTCAGTTCACAGATAGGCTTGTTTACTAAGGGATATTATCGTGGTTTAAACCCAGTCAGCCACAGAGTTTCTATTCCCCCCCGCCTCCTTTTTTTCTTTCCTTCCCCGCACACCCTCCCTGCTGCTGGAGGGATGGGGAGGAGAATCAAAAGAATGTGACTCCAACGGGTTGAGATAAGAACAGTCCAGTAACTAAGGTATAACACAAACCACTGCTGCTACCACCAGTAATAATAATAAGAAAAATAAGGGAAGAGAATACAATACCACCTACCAAAACAAGCCCAATCGAGGAGAGTGACTTTCTGGGTAACTCTCAGTTACCTCCCCGGGCATGATGTGCTGTGATATTGAATACCTCTTTGGTCAGTTTGGGTCAGGTGTCCTGTTTTGCTTCCTCCCAGCCTCCACTCCTCCCGGGCAGAGCATGAGCCTCACGAAGACATTGGTCAGACTAAACATTACTGAGCAGCAACTAATAACATCACTGTTATCAGCTCTGTTCCCAGGCTGAAAGTCAAAACACACCACAGCACCAGCTACTAGGAAGGAGAAAAATGACTGCTACTGTTAAACCCAGGACATATATCAATCCTTCTTTCATGGCCTGCATCCGATCCCATAATTCTAAACCAAGAAACACAATTGCAATTTACACGTTTCATCAATCTTTAAGATCTGTCCAAAATTAGCAGGTGCTTTTAAAAGAGAATAAAACTCCTTTTATGACCACTAATAGGATCATTTTCTCTTTGTGCACCTGAAAGAGGATTCTATATGATTTCATCATATTCACATACTGACAAAAATACTTCTTTACTGTGAATTACTTCTTCTGAGAACCAAGTTTGGGGTATGTTTTGAATTATTTTGTTTTTCTAAAATGTTACTAGGGACTGTAAACACCAACAAATCCAAAAGATGTCCTTCACTGGATGACCAGAATTTTCTTAATGGTAAATACACCTTTTTTTTTCTGTTTTATATATCTACATATTGACTTGTCCACCTTAATCCCATTTTTGTTTGAAAGCATCAAGTACTTGTTAAAATTATGTACCAGGTTTCAAAAATATATTTTCTTTTTTTTTATAAGTAAGAAGGGGCCTTTCTCTTTTGTCCCATGGAGTACAGTTTTTATCACTAACATAAAGTCAGAAAATATCCAGAAAATTTTGGATTTCTTTTTCTAGTAAATAGAACTGTTTCATGATTTTGTTGAAGGACTAGTTTGTTTGTTGGTTTCTTTGTTTGGTCAGAGGGAAGACAATCTATACAGTTTAAAACGATTAAAATTCTCCTCACCAACAAGATCCAGAGCTAATGGCAGTTAGTGCAGTTAGGAGTGTTTTAACCATTTGGACCTGGTGAAAAGAAACCATTACAATAACATTAAGAAAATCTTCATTGCCTCACTCTGCCTTGAATTCCCACTATCAGCAATAAGGGTATTAAAAGCATGCTGTACTTCTTCTGGCATGATCTTAATTGAAAAGAGTTTGAAATAATATTTGAATGGCAGTGAAGATTTTTTTGTTATTTGGCCTTCAAAAAAGGAAAAAAACAATAATGCCATATAATGTATCCTAACTTTGCACTTTTATTTTTTTTTGGTCTCCCTTTGACTTAAGTCCTGTTATATTATTTCAAAAAGTACCCGCATGCCACTGCACAATATGAGCATTGTGAAGTAGAGGTTTGTTAGGATGTTTCCTTTTGAGTTAATGACACATGTCTGCTTAGTGGAGATAATAAAACTCTTTGCATTAGCAGCGAAATCAGTTTCTGGCTGACAGTGTAACATTAGCTACATTTTTATTTTTTTTTTTTAGCAAGTGGATCCACTTCTTCCAGGGCTGTAGCAATCCTGTTCCTGTATGGGTAGTTAAGCAAACCTGCCTTTGTGCTATTAGCATTATGCAAATGAGGTTAAAATTCTTAATGCAATGACACTTTGGCTATAAAATGTGCTGTGGAGAGAAAAAAGTTGATAATGAAACAAATGTTTTCACAAAGAAGAGAAAGAAGCAGCTAACTTCCCATTTATTTTTGCATACTTCATAACCATTCTACATAAACTTCTAAACAGGCCTTTGAAGTTATGCATTAGCGGAATTACATTATAATAAGTTTTCATCTCAGTTTTGTTTTTCATTAATTCCTTACTGTCTTACACAAAGTTGAGCTTCCCTGGAAGTACACACTCACATCAAAACAATTTTATTTCAAAGTATGTCCTTAAGCATTCTTTCCTTTCCTTTTTCCTCTTCCTCTTCCTCTTCCTCTTCTTCCCTCCCCTCTCTTCCCTTCCCTCACCTACCTTTCATTCCCCTCCACTCCCCTCCCCTCCCTTTCACTCCCCTCCACTCCCCTTCCCTTCTCTTCCCTTCCTTTCCCTTCTCTTCCCTGGCTGCAGAATTGTGTTAGCTAACTGAGCCAGCACCTCACTTCTTGCAAATCCTGCTGCAGCCCTTATACTGGAGGAGAGCTATAACACACTTTCAAGGGGGAGTAGTGGTGAGTCTTTACAGTGCCACAAGCCTTGCTCAAGTCCCAGTTTCCTGATAGAAATAAAACAAAGAATTTCTCACAAAAATTTCCATCATTAGTCCCATTAGTGCCATTTCCCAGGCAAAGTTATTTTTTTTGGCAATATAAATTTTATGGAACAATTTTACATGTATCAATTTAGGGGCCTTACACTTTCATTGTAAAGTAAGGACTATGGAACAATAGAGTAAGCCAGGCACAGAAGGTGGTATTATTACTTACCCACAAAAATTGGCCAACACCACTGTTGTCTTAATTTGCACACCTTAATTTGTGAGAAAAAATCTGGCTGTAGTGAGTACCAGAGCCTGTTGGTTATGTTGGATGATGGCTGTGTACGGTGTCAGCTGGTTTGTGATTTGCTCTGCATGGCGGCAGCATGAACCATTTAACAAGTACACACATGGTATGGGGGGAGCTGAGATACCAGGAGAAAGTAGTAGGTAAGGATGGCAAGGGAAATGAAATGAAAAACAGATGCAGTGGAAATAGAAATGAAGATGATCTCTGTGACCATTGATTTTTCAAGTGCAAGTGCATTTCCCCTGTGCAAACTTTGAGATGATCAGCCCCAGGCTCTGGGCTGCTGGGGAAGGTCAGTGCGGTAGAAATTCATAGGGGCTATGTCCTGTTCGTGTGGGTGCTGCTTGATGGTGCTCCTCCCTTTGCTGGGGTGCATGCTTGGCCCTGGCCAGGCCCTCAGACCTTCCCATGGTGCCTTTCACCAGGGGGAGAGGTGTGATGCCTCTTGATGTTTTGAGTGCTGGTGTCCACAAGAACCCTTGAGGTCCCAGCCGTGCTCCCTGAGAAGCTGCTTTGAAAACAGGGCAAAAAGAAACAGAGAACCGATGAGTGACAGCAGCCCTTTAGATTACTTTTGTTAATGCACCAGTAATAAGATAAGCTTTATCTTAAAATGTTCATGGAATTGAGACTTTGACGGAAATAAGCTTTTGGGTTAATATATTTTTGACAGATAAAGCAGAATGAAATAGAAAGACCAGGGGGACATGCAGTATGTGAAGGCAAACATACTTTTACATCCCAGAATTCCTGGCCAGTTGCCAGCACCTATAACCAATGCTTGGAGCAATGTAGAGATATTCCAGCTGCTACAGCCAATGAACTGGCTCCATTTAGAGCTTGACTCAGATGCCTCTATACAAACACCCATTGTATAGGGAACAAACAAGAGAAATTAGAGGTGTCTACGGGAGTATGATATAATAGGCAACACAGAAACATGGTGGGATGGCTCCTATGACTGGAGTACTGGAATGGAAGGTTTTAGACTCTTCAGAAAAGAAAGGCCCAGCAGATGGGGGGGGGGGATAGTTACTATTTATGTTAAGGATAGGCTGGAGAGTATGGAACTCTCTCTGGGGACAGGTGAGCAGTTAACAGAGAGTTTGTGGGTCAGGGTTAAAAGGAGAACAGTGATAGGAGACATAACTGTGGGGATCTGTCACAGACCGCCTGATCAGGGGGATTCTGTGGATGAAGTGCTCAAAAACCAGACAGGAACAGCCTCACACTCGCAGGTCCTTGTCCTCACAGGGGGACTTCAACCACCCTGCTATCTGTTGGAGGAATGGTACAGCCTGGCACAAGCAATTCAGAAGGTTCCTTGATTGTGTGGAAGACAACTTTCTTCTGCAAGTAATAGAGGAGCCGACAAGGAGGAGTGCCATGCTTCACCTCATGCTCACCAACAGAGAAGGGCTTGTTGAAAATGTGATGCTCCAGGGCAGCCTTGATTGCAGCAATCATAAAATGGTCAAATTCAAGATCCTCAGGACAGTGAGAAGAGCGTGCAGCAAACTCACTGCCCTGGATTTCAACAGAGCAGACATTGGCCTCTTCAGGAACCTGCTTAGTAAGGTTCCATGGGATATAGCCCTAGAGGGCAGGGAAGGCCAAGACTGTTGGTTGATATTCAAGGATCACCTGCTACAAGCTCAGGGGTGTTGCATCCCAACTAGAAGGAAGTGCAGCAGGAGGGCCAGGAGACCTTCTTGGATGGATAAGGAGATGCTGAGGAAAATTGAAAGGAAAACAGAGGCTTATAAAAGATGGAAGGAAGGACAGGCAACCTGGGGAAGAATACAAGGATGCTATCCGGGAAGTTAACGACCAGGTTAGGAAGGCTAAGGCCCTGCTAGAATTAAACTTAGCTAGGGATGTGAAAGATAACAGGAAGGGGTTCTACATGTACATAGCGAATAAAAGACAGACTACGGAAAATGTGGGCCCTCTCTGCAAGCTATCAGGAGAACTGGCTATCTGAGATTTGGAAAAAGCTGAGGTTTTTAAAGACTTCTTTGCCTCAGTCTTTACTGTCAAATGCTCTGACAACACCACCCAAGTCTTGGAAGGCAGATGCAGGGACTGTGAGAATGAAGACCTTGGGCCCACTGTAGGAGAGGATCTGGTTCGAGACCATCTTAAGAACCTGAACGTGCACAAGTCCATGGGAACTGATGAAATCCATCCGTGAGTCCTGAAGGAGCTGGTGAGTGAAGTTGCTAAGCCACTGTCCATCATATTTGAGAGATCATGGCAGTCAGGGGAAATTCCCGAACACAGGAAAAGGGGTAATATAACCCCCATTTTCAAGAAGGGGAAAATGGATGACCCAGGGAATTACAGACCAGTCAGTCTCACCTCTGTGCCTGGCAAAATCTTGGAGCAGATTCTCCTGGAAGGCATGCTAAGGCACATGAAAAACAACGAGGTGCTTGGTGACAGCCAGCATGGCTTCACTAGGGGGAAATCCTGCCTGACCAATTTGGTGGCCTTCTACGATGGGGCTACGGAACTGACGGACAGGGGTAGAGCAGTTGATGTCATCTACCTGGACTTGTGCAAAGCATTTGACACTGTCCCACATGACACTTGTCACTAAATTGGAGAGACATCAATTTGATAGGTGGACCACTTGGTGGATAAAGAACTGGTTGGATGGCCGCATGCAGAGAGTTATGGTCAATGGCTCAGCTCTCAGGGCAAAGCTAGGAGCTGGTCTGCAGCTCAGCTTCCCAAAGCAATCCCAGATGTCAGCTAACAAATATTTCCAGCAATCTGGAGAATATTCAGTTTGCCTTTATTATATCCCAGTTCCCTCACCCACTTTCTGACACTTCACGGATTCGTATTAAGCTGTTCCCCTTCCTGGAGGTTTTTCTTGTCCAGTAGAGTATATCTCCAGCATCAGTTCTCTCATACCCACTTGTGCAAGGAAACTAACAGACACTTCTTTCCTTGTCTTCAGCCTCAAGTTCATTATGCTCACCAAGGTGGTGAGAGTGATGGGGATCATAAATCTAAGCCCCTAAAGGGGCTGCAGGAAACCTGGAGAGGGGCTTTGGACAAGGGCCTGTAGGGACAGGAGAAGGGGAATGGCTTTAACTGCCAGAGGGAAGACCCAGATGAGCTCTGAAACAAGGGAGGCATAAAATCACAGAATGGAATATATGAAACTTTAAAATTAGTTTTAAGTAACGTTAAGTTTGATGGCTTTGTAACAGCAATAGAAAATTACCGAGGTGCATCATACATAGAAAAAAAAAAATAGCGCAGTGCTACAGAACATACTGAGAATTCTTGTACAAGATAAATTGTTATAGTTGACATAGTTTTAAGAAAAACAGTCTAAAAGAACAAGACACAGGGATAAGGAGCATCCAGGAATGGCAGGTGTCCAGGATTAGCTATTGTTTAACTGATAAGTAGGAGGATAAGAGGATTATTATGTCTCTGGTGCTAACGAACCAATTAGACTGGTATGAGCATCTACTGCACATGCTTCAAGTGATGAAGATTGTTGGAAGAAGTAAACGACCCTCAAGAGGCCATTACCACAATTTTGTACACATGCAGGGAACTTCCTGGAAAATTATGTAATCCATATGTAGCCTCATGAATATGTATGCATTCCCAGGGACTATATAAGGATGGCTTGCGTAGCAGTATGGGGACACACGTTAGGAGGAGTTATCCCCCGTGTCTCCCGGCGCCGCAATAAAGAATTCCTGCTTGTCAGCTTGAAAACTTTGTTGGCAAGTTTGTTTCTGGAGTTTTCTCTGAATCACCTCTTAGGCAGAAGCTCTTCCCTGTGAGGGTGCTGAGGCGCTGGCACAGGGTGCCCAGAGAAGCTGTGGCTGCCCCATCTCTGGCAGTGTTCAAAGCCAGGTTGGACACAGGGGTTTGAAGCAACCTGCTCTAGTGGAAGGTATCCCTGCCTGTGACAGGGGGTTGCAACTGGATGAGCTTTAAGGTCCCTTCCAACACAAACCAGTCTGGGGTTCTATGTTTATGATTCTACAAAATTCACCTCTTCTGGTGCTGGGGAGTTAGCTGAATGGCTGTGGGTGTTTTCTTCTGTGTTGTCCTGTCTCCCCGCACTGTCACCACTGCAAAATCGTTCCTTTCAGGATACAATTCAACTCATTGCAACCTCAATGGGTAAAATAGATCAGTGAATGACAAAGGTAAATGCTTGCTTCCTCTTGCTGAGCCTAGGAAGGAGGGAGAGCTAGCCCAGCTGCACTACGCCTTTCTACAGCCAGGTGGGATAAATCCCACCAGTGGGTCTGCTTTGACCTTTCCTGCTGTTAATTGTTTTAGGAAAGGGAGTGTCTCTTGCTGTATATGCAGCAGAGCCCTGCTGTAGTGTGCTGTATGTTCCCATAACCCAGCAAGCATATGGGAGGAAAGCAGGAACTGATTTGGTCTCTTGCCTTCAGCTAAGCTCTTCAAAGAAACAATAAAATTAAAGGAGAACGACTGCTTTATTTTTATTACTATTTGCTTCTTTGAATTTCCTGCCTTCTCATAAATTCTAACGGAAGATGTACTCACTGACCTTATAACTCCCAAAACCAAACCTGATGCCAAGACATCTCCACAGGCCATCTTTCTCTCAATATGCCATATAGGATGCAGACCTTGTTCCTACAACACAGGCAAGCAGATCACAATTCATGACACACAAACATTTTATGGGCAGGAACATGACAAGCAGATAACACTATCAGGCATTATGTTTTTCCTAGCTACGTCCATGCTGGTAAATAAAAGAAGACCAAGGTGAGTATCAAGCACTGTTGAAGCTGTCTGTGAGGCTTAGCTGTGAGCATGCTGCCCAGCACAAATCTGGTCAGTGCCACCTACCTGTCTCCCAGAGAATTCCAGTTTGGGAAGAGCATATACAAGGGATTTTTTACCTTCATGGATAAAGTTGCATCCAGTCTGGCTCTCTTTGTCTTTTATGCTTTTAATACAGTTGCTTCACTGGTCCAAATATACAGAGCTAGACTAAAGAAAGGCATATTGGGAAAAGGGTCTACTGGGCCAGGAGATGTTTGTAATAGAATATAGAATATCGGAAAAGGAGCTGCTTTAAAGGTTCAGGCTGTTATGACCATGATGTAGTGATGCTTACCTCTACAGGTACATGGAGATAGGAGAATGAGCCCTAAGAAATGCTTGTAGTTGGCTTTGAAGTTAGATTTGAATTCTGAAACATGGCCTTTTGGCACAGAAATAGAATGCCAGAGAGAAATCTATCCACTGGAGCAAGTGATACTTCCCAGGACATCCCAACTTTGTCCCTCAGACACTGTTGACTTGTGTCATATTGGTCCTATATTGCTGTCCTGTCCAGAATAGCTTTTTGCTGGAAGAGCACCAGAGTGCTGACCCTGAAGTACTGCCAGGACCTGTTCTTCTTTATAATGTTATGGAACAGGTCTGCAGGTATGGACATGAGCTAGATCTCATGTCCTAAGTTAGTTAAATCTCACCTGCCAGCTGCAGTACAGGGCAGGCCTGCAGGCAGCTTGCAGCCTCTCAATGTCACTAGGGAGACCCAAATGGAAGACTTGCAGGGTTCAAGACACCAGGGTTGCCTCGATGGCCACGACATGGCTCAGGTCCTGTACTTTAGAATGGATGACTATGAAGAAGGCTGCAGACATTGATTCAATTATGTTAACAGTGCCTAAGCCTGTTCTCTGCCTTCTCAGTGCCCAAGCCAAACCAGAATGCACTCACGATGGAAATTGTCTCATCAAACTGCCCTGCTTTGGATTAGCAAAGGCAATGTGATTAACTCCCCAGCAGGGGCAAGACACAACATTGAGCTTGATCTCAACTACCACATCAGAGACCTCTGGTGAATTAGATCCAGAAGAGGCAGCTGTGAATTATGGGGCTGGAATTCCATCAAGGGATTTTGGGGAGGTCATAACCCACCAAACAGCTCTCCTCCCTCTTCCCTTCCACCATCCACAAATAGAATTATAGCCCCATAATTCAAATAGGGTCTGTTTGTCTGCTAAAGGACAAATACAAGGAGCCATCTGTGGGGGTGTGAGAATGTAAATCCATTCTTTTTCCTGCCATTCTTCCACCTCTGACTTCACAGGATGATGCTTCCAGGCTGCACGCAGGTCTCCTCTCTTTCTATACCCATCCTATCTTCTTCCTTTCATCTCTCTCCTCCTTCCTTTCTTGCTTAATGCACACAAATCTGACAGTCAACCACTCACATCCAATCCCCATCCCTTCATCCTGGAAAGTAAAAGTAACATTCAGTCTGCTTCTCACTTCTTTTTATCTGTAAACCATTCCCTAGCACAAACTATATTGCAAATATCTAATCCATGTAAAACCTTCTGAATGAAAGGCTTATTCTGGTTCTTTTCAAGTTGGGCCAAACAAGGTATTTTCTTTAATGGCATTCTTTGATGGTTTAGGGGATAAGAATGGGGTCCACCCTTTGTACTTTTGCTGGCATTTACATGCAGACATTAAACCTGCAAACCAGAAAGCCAGTGTGGAACATTTCAGCATTACAAGTTAGACAAGTCTAAGTGATTCCAACCTCAGTCTCTTTGTGGGCCATTGTGGGAAGTCTGAACTCCAGAGGTGGTCCATGTTTCCCAAAATGTGCCTTCACTGGTTGATAAGCAGCCAGACTGTGAATCTATTGTAAGTTAAAGCTGACAGACTCCTGTTTGCACTACATTTCCTATTAGATGAACCCATCTGTCACTCTCAAAGAGGTTCTGGTACTCTCAAAGAAGTTCTGGTACTCTCAAAGAGGTTCTGGTTTGCTACTAAGATGCATGAATAAAAACCAATGCACTCATTCTGTAATCAATTTACACACCCTGTCTTTACCTTTTCCTCCCTCCAGGTGCAAAGTAGATCCAGGCTGTAGCTCTGTGGATGGTGTGGTGTGGACGTGAGCTTATTCTCCATGGCATCCATATTTCCCCATCTCCCACAGCACCATTAGCTTAATACTTTCCATGAAAGATTTTGTTGTAAAAATAATTTCTACTCATAAAAAACAAATGGCAGGGGACATAGAGGTAAGAAGATTTTTCTATACATCTGTTACTGGTTTAATGATAGGAAGAATATTCAACAAAAGCTTCTGAGTAGTACATGATTTTAATTATGTATTTATGAGATTATTTTTAATTTCTGGATTACTTAATTGTCAGTGACTCACTTGCAGAGAGGAAGAGGAATCTATAATAAGATAAGAGCAGAAAACCCACTGTGTTTTAAAGGCCTTGGTGCAACTCAGCTTTTAGAAGGGTGTTGAAAGCGGTGGTTACATTTCCCACCCAAGGAATACCATCCTTTTAAATTATGAATTAATGTTTCAATTGTTTGGTATAACTGATACACAATATACCCACTAAGGAGCTATAAAAAACCTTTCAGTAGAAATTAAATCAACTCTACTGTCTGGCCGTGAGTTTTGAAATAGGCATTTTTTGTCTTTATTTCTTTTACACTGTAAGTGTTTAACACGTAGTAATGCCATGCACATTCTGTGCTTTTCTTATAAATAAGAATCAAATTTTAATGCCCTCCAAAAGCCATTAGAGGAATTTTTTATTAAGCAACATTTAAATAGTGCATTAATTCTTATTTCAAGAAAGTTTAAAGGGAAAAATTGGTCTAAAGTTACTTCTACCTCCCTGAGATGTAGTTTGTCACAATCTAGAATAAACATTTTTACCATTTCTGGAGTTCAGACACAGCAAAGGGTGGTTGAGTAAATCAGATTTCAAGGTCAAATTAAAAAATAAAATAACAAATAAATAAAAATAAAATAAAATATAAAATAAAATATCCTTAATATAAAAACAAATATATAAAATCTTTCTCACCTTCAGGTCCCCTCCACTCTTAAATAAAAGAAAAAGCATTGCAGGGTTTGTATTTTTAAAGGCAATCTCTTTGTGCCTGAAGTCCTTACTGTGACAAATCCTCTTTAGTGCAGGCTGTGTTGAACAGAGAAAGGTGTTAACAGTGTTTTCCTTAAGGGCTTAAGACCTGTTGTCTGCAAATGTCTAAAACACTCTATTTAAAAATCTTGCTAAATTTACATTGTGAGTTTGTTTTAGCATGTTTATTGAATTCCATAGGCACAGACTAGTTAGAAAATCTGTCTCACTTCTCTGGAACCTTTTGTCACTTCACAGAAATATCCTCTTCAGGAATTTAAGTCATTCTCCTATTCGTTAAATATCTCTAATTATTAAAGTTGGGTTTAGCTTTCTTAAATAAACACAAGTGAAAGTTGCTTTTCCTGGCATACTTGTTTGTTCAAGGATGACATTCTGTAGCCAGCAGCTTCTCTGGAAGGCCAATGAGGCATTCTGCACCCTGCAAGGCCAAACTTGCTCTGGATACCTGGTGACACCTGTCACTAGTATTTGATTGTGCTCAGTCTGTGTGCAGAACTGCAGTGAAACCTCACCACGTATTCTTCATTTATATCACAGCAACCAGTTTAAGGGACAGTACTCATCACCTGACTTGAGGAATGGGGCAAAACAACATTAAACATAACTTACTACATAATTGATCTGCTAGCATGTTTGCCCTAAAGGAAACATGTTCAGTAAAAAAAACCAAAAGACAAAAAAAAACAAAAAAAA
>NDXB01013267.1:2140-15179 GCA_002631895.1 Agapornis roseicollis | reverse complement strand
AAAAAAAAAAAAAAAAAAAAAAAAAAAAAAAAAAAAAAAAAAAAAAAAAAAAACAAAAAAACCCCAGCCATTAAACATACACTGCATCTAATATATCTTTCTGGAACAACCATGCCTTTTTCTGACTGGATGGTACATATATAAACAATGTATTTAGTGACAAGAATTTGAAAAATGCTGTAGCTACGTAGCTACATTATGTTCAGCATTCCTTTCAAGATGGTTCAGTGTGAAGAAAACTGGTATTAGATACACTTTTTATTGAACTGACAGAAAAGCATCTATTTGGCTTGGGATTTTCAGTTCAAATGTCAGCTCCTTGCTGGTAATAAACAAGTAATTCACAACCTTTACTTAAGTTTAGTACTAACTTGTTATAAAATAATTGTCACTCTGTTATGTAGTCATTCACAGTGGTATATGCAAAAAACCTAATATTAGGAAACCCTTCATAAAAATGTAATGATGGCTCCTGTAAACAAGCTTGCAAAATTGTGGATTCTAACACAAGCAGATGTGAGCTTTGGAAAAAGTAGCAGAAAATTTTATGAGGAACAGGAGTGTAAACAGAAATTTTATATAATAATTTCTTTGTGAATCATCTGATTACTAATCCTTAATGTGAACTAGCAACAAAATAAGAAATAATATTGATTAAAAAAAAAATACTCAAGTCACTGACATGTTCTTTCTGTATCAGGATATACAGGGTATAACCTTCCTCCTATGAGACTACCTTCTTGATTATAATAGTGTCTATGCTATTGAACTTTAAAAAGCTCAAGTATAAAATACGGCTTCACATTTGTATCTGATTTTATATTTCACATTAAATACTAATTTCACAAACATCCTAATTCACCACAACTTCCTGATGTGAGGATATTGATTCAGCCTGCCACTTAACAGAGATGCTTTAAACAAACACATGCAGTAGCTCTTATTTCTGTGAAGGGGAAAAAAAATCAAAAAGGATTGCTGAAACGATGAGAAAAGCCTACTTCTGACATTTACAAATGTTCATCATGTGCAAAACACCCATACATCCATCTAAAGAAAATTGAAATCATATTTCTTGGAACAATCATTGTTGCAGTTTACTCTCAACTACATCTAGGAAGACAGTAGTTAGACATATGCTAAATTGCTGAACCAATGAATTTGCAGGAAACACTTTACACAGAAAGCAATGATTTCCTTCTGAGAATAGTTCAGTTGGTGTGATTTTTCTGCACGTCTGCATATACAAGAAAAATGCATTGAGTATAATCAAGACGTAGATACAGTGGGTTTTGATCTCATCAGAGCCTCAGTAAGTCAAAGTGTTTCAAGTGTACTGCTTTCTAAGTTGGGCCATAATAACCATGACAACTTCATTCATAAAGGATTGAAGGTTCATGTTCTCGGTCACAAAGAGGTTTTCAAGATCTTTTGCTGCAACAAATTATGTTAAAGTTGGTATTCACTGACCCTCTTCATTTCTTCATAAGTATTCATTAGTAAATTTAAAGGTAAGGATTGCAATATCTAGACCGAAATAGAGTAGACAGATCTTAAAATTGTAATAGGTTGAAAAATTAGTTAAAATGCAAACAAAAGTAAAATAGACATCAAGTGCAGGTTGTAAGAAGTTTGGTCAGCCCTAGAAAGGTTTGAAAATTATGGATTGGATGAAAAGGAAGGAGCAAAGGAAGGAAGGGAGGGAGGAAGGGAGAAAGGGAGAAAGGGAGGCAAAGAGGAAGGGAGGAAAGAAGGAAGGGAGGAAGGGAGGAAGGAAGGGGGGAAGGGAGGGAGGGGGGGGAGAAGGGAGGAAGGAAGGAAGGAAGGAAGGAAGGAAGGAAGGAAGGAAGGAAGGAAGGAAGGAAGGAAAGAAGGAAGGAAGGAAGGAAGCCTTTGAGCTTCAGGACAGTGAGAACGGGGAAGAATTATTTTTCCTTGTCTACCAACAGGAGTGCAGAGTATGTTAACAACCTAAGAAATTAAAGATTTACTAAGTTACCTTATTCTTGTGTGTTACTTGATTTAAATGTAAGATTAGCTTTACTGATTGGATGTCTTTGCTGTGTTCAATTCACACTAATTTTTGGATACAGTGCTTTTCAGGAAATGAAAATTTCAAATATAGTAACATGATGAGCCATGCTTACGGTACTGTATACGGAAGGGCTAAAGGTTGACTTTGCAAAGATTGTTGTTTACCACAATGCTACTGGCATCCCTTAACTTTATGCCTACAAAACTGGTATTGTGCAAATGCACACGATCCATACAATCTATGTTTTTTGGGAACTAGATAGTCACTGTCAATCTGTGATATTTACTTACCATTGAAATACTATAGCATTATAACATTGCTGTTATGACTATTGAAGCATAGATCAGATCATGATGTTTTGCAACTGATAAGCCTTAAAATAGAATCCCGAAGGCTAATAGTTAGGGAGAAGTCAAAACAAAGTAGGAAAAACTTAAACATAATAAAGAATTTGCTTATGATGGCCAAAATATTACTAAACAGCAAAAACTAGAAATCATTATTTTTTTTTTTTTTTTTTTTTTTTTTTAATTCTGAGAAATTATAAATGGAAATATGCACAACATAGAATGGGGAGAAATTAAGAATTTTTTTTAAATAGTCTGTTCTGGAATCACCTAATTTCAATTTTGGTACTTATGTCTGGTATTGTGTAACTTGTGCCAGTCTCTCATTTTAAAGTTCATCTGCTCTGTTCCATTGAGGTGTAAATGTACAAGTATTAGAAAAAATCATCATAGCTTGGAATTATCACCAGACTACAGTTTCCTGAAACAGCATTTAATGTGAAGGACTGTAAAAATGAAAGATCTTGTGCTTCACCAAGTTCTGTTATTTTTCTTACTTCTAACACTGTATTACATAATTTCTTCTATACATGGCTGGTACTTCATCTTAAAAGTAAAAATACATTTTTTTTTTTTACAAAAACCACTGGTATGGATCCTCTCTGCTTAAGATAGAGATAGGACACCAGTGATTCCCACTCCACCACCCCCCTTGTTGTAGGTTGTGATGAGGTCCCCCTTCAGTCTTCCCTTTTCCAAGCTGAACAAATCAAGCAATATCAGCCACTCCTCATGTCTTGCCCTCAAAACCTTTCACCATTTTGGTCACCTCTTCTGGACATATTCCATTAGTCTGATGTCCCAGAGAAAAAAAAATCTGTTTCCCAATTTGAGTAAAAGTAAGCTCCTGTTATCAAGAGGGAATTCAGACACTGTAGGCTACAACTGTACTCCTTTTCAACACCTAATATTTTAGAAATGCAGTTAGATAATGTCAGAAGCAATTTACCAGATTCATATGGCAAAAAAAAACAATGAGTGAAGACTTGAACATAAAATCACACTACCATATCTTTGAAGTCACTGCAGGTAGTGAGATGTTCAATAGCGTTAATTGACCTAGGAAGACAGCCATTATACGGAAACTATTTCTGGTATCCCACTTGAATCATTTAGAGATTGTTTAGACCTCTTTGCATAGCATCGATTTTAGATACCTTAAGCTGTTCTGCAGTCCAGGAAGCCAGAGGCACTGAAACTGATTCTCAGGCCTGTCTGAATTATGTTTGTACAGCAACAGAGTTAGAAAGATGAAAAAGTGATTTCAAGCCTGTTGGACTTCACAACTGATTTCTGTAATCATACATGCCCAGTTCAGACTCATCCCGTTGGGTGCTATCTGCCATTGGCAGGTAAGAAAGAACATATTTTCTGTTTGTCAACTACAGCAATTATTTACATAACAGAGATTAGGAGAGTCTCATTCACCAGTAACTACTGTTAAATAAATTACTGTGTACCTAGTACAGAGCAGGGGAATGTCTGGATTTGGCCAGAGGCAGGCTATGTGATTTGAGCAGGCAGCTGTATTTTCAGTGTTATTAGCAACCTAATTGTGCATTCATATTTTCTTAATGTACTGAACACATAAGTAGCAATGATTTCTTTCAAAACACCCCTTAGCATGCTTTTTTTAAATTTGTTTTACTTTTTTCCAAGCCAATTTCTGATTGCTACAAAAGATTAGAAAGTTATAAGACAATTTAGACATTATATTTGGAACATCTTTTTGTTAAGGAGAGTAAAAAGAGAATTATAAGGCAACAAGTTCTGGAGGTCACTGTATAAGGAATCATTTAGCAATTACAAAATATGACATTTGCAGCTAACAGACACTACATACCATAGCTAGTAGGAGGAAGAGAGCTATAGAGTTGTCATAATTTCTAATGACCCTATTCAGGCATGAATTATCTATAACCAAAACCCATTCAGTCACATGCTGTTTCTGAAGACATTAAAGAATGTGACTGTATGAGTCTTCTTCTTGAGATTTTGTGATTTCTTCTTCTCAGCAGGATGCTTAAGCTGAAATTCACAGTGAGCCTGACACTGATGTAGTCAGTACAAAAAAAACTACACAGCCTTTAATTCTAGAACTACAATTATGGTAGCATATGTACAGTACATTATGAAGAATGTCCTTTCTGCTCTGCTGTTTTCTTTCTCTCTAAGCAGAAAAGCAGTCAAAAATAGTTAGAATGGTCATAAACTAGGAGAATGCTTGTCTAGATTTTTCTAAAGGAGCATTTACTGTTTTGTAAGTATTATTTTGCACTGCTACCAAAAAATATCTGATACTGAGGATGATGGTAACAGCTATAAAGTTAAGATCTTTTATTAGAATCTTTTTGTCTGATTTTGAAAATCAAAAAAGCCCATCAAATAAAACTTCCCGCTTTGGATGCAAACCTGTTTAAAGCTTCTCTAGAATAATTCCTATATGAAAAAAAAAAAAATCTAAATGAAAACATTATCTTATATTATGAAAATGGCAATATTTAACATAGAAAAACAGTAATTATTTGACATCTATATGACCCATAAAAACAAATAATTTTTTGAAAATGGACAAAACTTAACTTGAATACATCTCCCTCAAATCTATAGAGTGAAAAGTTTGTAACTGAGTTGACCTAAAAAAAATGAGTAAGACTAAATATTTAGTCAGAAGGCAAGCAAGGCAATCCATCTAATTTTTCTTTACAAAATTATTTCAAACCTTGAAAAAAAATATTTCTACGACTAGGGTCCAGCTTCAAACTTTGCATTTAATAGCACTGACATCACATACATTAAGCTTCCTATTTACATTATACTTCCTACATTAATGTAATTTAATATTGAACACCAAAGCCATTAAACCTAATATTTAAAAACAAAAAACTGTTTTATTTGTGGTGTCCTAATTTAGGAGGCTTGGGGTTTGTTGTGGTTTTTTCACTTACTAGTTTGTCAGCACTTCTGAGATATTAATAATACATTCTTCACTACTATGTAGTAATAAAAATTTTCTCTGAAAAAAAAAGAGAAAAAAACATAACTCAAACCAAAAAAAAGCTACAAATGTACACTCCTTATTGTTCAGATGCGTGCATAGAGCAGGAATACAACTACAGGTTTGAATTCTATTCTTTTCAACAAATTTTATTATTTATTTTATGTTTAATTACAAATGTCCTATCTCTGAAAGTATTCAAAATCAGGTTGGATGCGGCTTTGAGCCCGAGTTGATAAACAATCAAATACGTCTTTTAAAAAAGATGATGAAAATAACCTGAGGATAGTTAAAAACCCAATAAATTTTATGGGACTAAAAATGTAATCTTGGAATCCACTCATAAAAATACTCTGAGTAGTATGGGTGCCTATACAATGGAAAGAGAAGCAATCTGAAGAATTGGCTGCCCACCAATTTAGTGTCAATGTGTCAGCATGAGCAAGGAAATAATCTTCCTGTGAATAGACATACAGTCACACTGCACACACCAGAAAGTGCAGTAAAGCGGATTGAAAAAGGTCAGGAAGTTTTCAGTAGACTTTTTTTCCTGAGAAAATGTCAGTTTGTCAAAACCCCTATCATTTGAGAGGGAAAATTTGGTTTTGTGAATTCTCTATTCTAGTTTTGTTCTTAGGTTGCTTTTGACATTCTGAAACATCACATCTTATCTGTTTGATAAAGTGTGATATAGAAAAAATTTTGCTTTCGATCATATGACTATTTCAAAATATACATTATTTTCAGAGAAAATGAAAAAACTTAAAACCAATTAAGTTGTTTACAAATTAATAGCATAAATGTCTTCACTTGGGGGAGACGGTAAGGGAAGTTATTCCACAAAAAGTGGAATTAAATCATGACTTGAATAATATTAATGGAAAAAAAAAATCATGAGAGGTGACTCAGTTTTCTCAGTTTTCATTTAGTCTGTGATGAACAAGATTAAGATTCTCAGAACTGTCACTTCATGTGATTGCTGTCTTTGCTTTGGATTAGACCTATAGAGTGGAGAATTTACACTATTTGTAATTCATTTAGCTGATTTATTTATGCATTGATATACTGACTATTTAAAAGGAAGAAATAAGCGAAGGTCACAGTTCATCACATCAAATAAATGCATGAGTATTGTAAATTATAAATGAGATGTACACATGCAATTTCTCTGTGTGTGGCTGTTCACTATGCTCTAATAATTACTTTTAAACACCTTTCCAGATAGATCTGTACAGTCCATATGCATGTTTACAGAACTTGGGATTGCTGGCATCTGGATAAATTGTTGCTACTGACAACAAAAGTAGGAAAAAAAAGGACAATGAACGCCTCTGGCTTTAACATCATCAGAACTGCTCAATCTCTGCAAAAGAATCCAAAATTTCTTCTGCCAATTAAATGTTTAAGAAGTTTAAAACATATTTGAAAAATGAAACTAAATGGATGGGAAAACATTGGGAACTGCAGTTTAAAAACAATTTGTTACGCTCAGACACATAACAGTCACAATGGTTCATTTCACTCTGTTTATAAGAAATGAAGGGTGCTTTCAGTCCATGAACTTTGCAGTGTTTTTCAAAAAACTAGTTTTTTGAGAGAGCAATTATCAAGACAGTTCCATATCCTGTCTTATACATTTAATAAAACCAGAAACTGTCACTGTTAAAAGATTTTGTTTAATAGGAGCTGTCTGCATGAATTATGTATGTATGATGTCTGTGGCTTTCATTGCTGTACCAGTTTGTACATAGAGAACAAAGATTCTACTTGTCTTTTTCATGTCATCAGAAACTCAACAGATGTGAAGAAGTCATTTTGAAATAAAACAGTAACTACTGAGAAGAAAAGGTTGAAATATTCCTCTTGAAGCAATTAGGAAAAATCAAAGCCAGAAAAATTTTGACAGCTAGGACGAGAGGTCAGTAAATACTGCAGAAAACATATGCACCTATTTCTTATAATACTAAGGCAAATGCCTATCTCTTCTCTATTGCCATTCTCTCTCTAATCCAGTACAAGAATCAGTAGACAAGGTTATCTGTTGATTTTTCAGCAGAATCAGAGTGCATTTCCAAAAATGCCACCATGTCATGGTGATAGTAAGTGGATATTTCTGTGGCTCTTTTTCAATAATGCATATGATTTTCAAATAAATTAACTTTTCATATAAGAAATGTTTCTGCCTGGTGGAAAACTTCAGTCTTTCATGAAAACAGAATTTTTTTCAATCACAAAACAAATCACTTGAAACAAAACCTAAAACATTTTATTTGGAAATGCTGTAATCACTAGAGTGCTGGCTATTTTGGGATATTACTGTAACTACTCCCTATTTTAGTTCTCATGTGGTAAATATTACCTAAATATTAACTGGTGCACACAGCTGAATGATGCATTTGAACCTACATTTGTGCAGGGTTTAAAGAATTAGTTAATTGTCAACCTAAAGAATCTGCCAGTACAGATCTACCAGGGTCTTTTATTGAGAGCTGATCAGTCAAAGAAAAAAAAAAATCACAAAGTTTCATGCTACATTTTTTTTCAATTTTTTAAGTAAAACCAAAGTATTCTTGTATATTGGAAATGTTCCCAAAAGGCATTCTTTACTAGAAAGTAAATGCTGACTACTAGAGTAAAAAGACAGAAATCCTTTTCAGCCTCAACCATGGAGTGTTACTGTGGAATCCATAATAAAAACATGGAAGATAACAAATAGATTTATTAGTCATCACAACTGATTATAAAAAAATTGATATTATCACAACCCTATGATCCATTCTTTCTTTTTCATTATTTGCTATTATGTGTGTAATCAGAAGTAATCAGCTTGTTTGGTTGAAATATAACATATACTATACAGGCAGGACTGTAATTTGTTTTCAATCAGTGTCATTTAACTGAAGCTAACAAAGGATTGTTAATAAAAATATTCTGAGAAAAGATGAGCACTCAACCAGGTTTTGTAGTACTCATGAATAGTGCTGTAATTACAATTATAGACTGATACTCTCTTTTTCCTCTACAGAGAGCAACAGCATGGATTGTACAAGTGGTGATTCTCTAAAACTCATCAACAGCTTTGTGAGTGACTCATGAATTGTGCTTTCAACAGGTTTATCTATGACCTGAATGATCTGAGTCCCCAGCTGAAACCTCATTGAAATACTGCATGGCCCCCACTGATTGCCTGCCAGCACTAGCAATTCTGCAGAGGCTTTGCATGATATGTACAAGTCATTTGCTTACCAATGTTTTAGGATTACTAAATCATTACAAAATTGGGCAATGGTAGCCACCTTCAGTCACACAATATTTGAAGTAGGTAGCTGGAGATACCAGTAGTGCTATTAATTTGAGAAAATGTACATGTTCATATCTGGTGTAGCCTTCTAAGTGGCAAAAGAAAGAAAAATAGATTCTTCCACAAAATTATTGTTCTCATCCAGATGAAAAAAGGTTCAGTCAATTATGCCCTGAAGATTTATCTAAGCCACTTAAGAGATTGAAGCTGAATTTATAAACAAAAGTCAAGCTTTTCATGGAATGTTTGTGTCATAAATATCCAAACAAATGCAATGCATATTCAGAAAGATATGAAATTTATTTTAGCAGAGCAGATAATCGTTTATTTTAGCCACATTTATTTGTTATCATATTTTTTTTCTGGACACCATCAGCAGTTAATTTATAAATATTTTAGGGCATTTTAGCATATATATGTAACCAGGATTAGTTCTGAGGTTTTTTACACAGAACGTTGTTAAGCAGCAGCTATTGCAATGTCTTGCTGTTTTTTCTGCACATTTAACAAATAAGAAGCAATATCATGCCATGTAGAAAACAGCTTTTATTTGGTCATAGAGGGTAACATGTACTATCAAGAAAATAAATCAATAATGCATGCTTCAAACCAGCATGAAAGGCCTCTTTAAAAGTCATGAAAATAATCTACAGAGGTTGAGAAATATTATCTATATTTAAAGAAAGAAAAATAAACTTTTTTTGCAAAATCTTAAGAATGCATGAGGCAACAATAGCTGCATAATCAAGAGTAAGTCCTAATAAAACGTCACAAGGTGGGTAACAGAGATCTTGTACTCAAACAGTTAGAAAGATTGAAAATTTAATTTATGTCACCCGAGACATTTTATAATCAAATTCAGAACATATGAAATATTTCCTTCCAAACTCTATGAACTATAAAAGAAATAGCAACATTAACAGCAACGTACGAAAAATAAAGCTTCAATAACTTAAAGAAAAAACTGCACTACAGAAAGTCTCACATTATCAGCTAGGCATTAAATGTCAGCTTCTGCTTTGCCTTTTAGTTATGTGAAAATGCCATTCCAAGAAATAAATTTTTTTGGCAAACTGTTAGTGCCTCCATCTCAACTTAAAATATTATTTCTTGGATTGTAACTTCTAGTTTTTTCCTTATTTTAATTTTCCATTATTTAAAATGGAAGAAATTGTTGTTATAAATAGAAATATTTTTTGTGATGCATTTTCTAATAATATAGTATTTTTGTAATATAACTGTGTACACTATAAGAGTGAATGTTAGAAAGTGCTTAGCAACATCATTATATGTATTGTATATCTTTGTTATATGTAATATTACATACATAAACATACACGTATATACGAATAACTACTCATTGCCAACATTTTTCATGAATAACTACTGGTAATGAATGGCTCAGGATCTAATTTTTTATTTAACTTAGTTAACTGTAAAGGGCAGCTTCGTGGAGAAAAAAAAGAAGTGTTAACAGAACTTACTTCAAATCAAATAAAAATTCTGCCTTCTCATCCCAATACTGCCATGTTTGTTTAATTGCTGTCATTATGAAAAGTTAAATTCAGGCAAGTTTTTCCTCTTTTCTGTATTTGTTTGAGAAAAAAAGCCTTTTTAAAGAGAAACAAAATGAGGACTCATGGTTGCTTTTGAAGAGGTACATCACTGACTGCAGGGAAAGAAGAAACACTGGAAGGATTTTAATCATGGAAGTGTGTTCAGACACTTAGCACTCTGCATTTTGTTGAGTATTTCAAAAGTTTGTCTTGGTTCAGTAAAGGGTTGCAAGGAGTACATCACCTACCTAAAAAACTGAGGTAGGCCTACAACTATATTTCCCAAGTCTCCAACAGTTTCTGACACTGCTATAAGTTGCTAAATCCAGCAGCCCATTGTGGCTGGCCCATGTTCCCAGGTCCAGCCAGGACGGAGGCTGAGCATGCATTCCCAGCAGGCACACACATCCACAAAACATTTAACATATACAGTGCCAGCTACACAGACCAACACAAAATATGGAGCACTCAGAAACACCAAATACAATCGTGAAGTACATCACTTCAGTACCTGGCCTGAGTAGACAGTCTGTCCGGCCACTGGCCACTGGGTGTCCCAGCTGTCACATGGACAGACACACACGTACAAATGCCCCTCTCTGTAACTGGTCTCAGCTTCTGGCCTCATCAGTAGCAAACTCCCAGAGCTTGCAGTCTCTCCAGGAGCTGGCTTGAACTTCCTTGTTCCTCTAGTAGCCAACTCTGATTCCCTCAGTCTTTCCAGGATCCTATTCAGATTTGTGTCTGCTTCAAAACGTGGCTCCCAAGCCTTTTGTTCTGCTTTAAAGCTAGTCTAGCTTGGTGTTTGCTAGCTGTTACATGCTGATATGCACAACCCCATAGTAGGCACAGACTCCAGTTTCAAGTATTGACATCCCAGACCCATCTGCTTCTGTGTTCTACTTAAGCTGCCAAGACTCAGTCCTCTATACACACACAGACACAGAATAGCAAGTCCCTCACCCAGTAAAACAAAAGTAGACTTTAAATAGTGCAGACTGCATTAATTAGGAGCAGGCACACTGTCTAGCAACCTGTTTAAATAAAACTTTTTATCCCCTTTTTTCTCTATTTCCTATGCTTGTTTCTCATACTTTTGGTCCTTCTCCACATTACAAGTCTTGTGCAATCCCAAAATGTTCTTCCTATAAACGTCCTCCCTACCCTTTCTCATAATGAGAGGTGATGGAGGGAGTGTTTTGTGTTGGCTCAGGCTGGCAAGTATCACTCCGGGACATCAATCACCTGGGGAGAAATCAGCTCAGGGGTTTCTTTTGCTCTGATGAGGTTGTTGGAGTTTCCTTGCCTGTTACTGTTCTTCTGGGCTCCTTTGGATTCATGAAGATGGGCACTAAAAGTCATGAATTCTGACATGCAAACTTCAGACATTCTATTTGCAGGGGAAGAGTAGAGACAAAACATGTGGAGGCACTGTGCTTGCAGGATTTCAGGATTTTCTTTCAGGGATCTATTTGTGCAGCCGCAATCCTTTGTCACGCTTGTTTACAGGAGTAAGAACATGTGGCCCTCCTGGCCCCTGAGATGAACTGTAAGTTCCTAGAATGACTCATTCTTTGATTTCTTTATCTTGTAGGGGGCATGGGTATACATTTGTATCTACAAATCTATGTGTACAGATATATATTTAGACAGCTGGTCATATAGATACACACATATATAAATGTACATACTTAAAATTTGCCTGCATATATAAGTCTGATGTGATGTATGACTTCAACTGTGCCTGGTGAATGTTGTGAGGTAGGTTCAGAAACTGACTAACAGGGGATTAGTGAAATCCACATTATTTTGCAAATGTGACTCACCATCTAAAACCATATAAAGGGAGATTAAGGCAGCTGAAGTGGGAAGATTCTGGTGAGTCTTAGAAAAAAGCAATGAGATTAAGTCTGGAGCACGACAACAACATGATAGCCACTCTGTGCCCAGTAGCTGATGTAAAAATGAAGCCCGTTTAAGTTGAAGAGGCTTTCCATTTTCTTATTTTCTTTCCTTTTTCTTTTGAGTAGTAAAGATATAGAATAGCATTACAGGAGAGAGAGTTATTTTGGACACCAGCCAACCTCCCCAATTTATAAATCAGTAAGACTTTTTACAGTTCACTCTCTTCTTTATTCAAATCACAAATCTGAACTCCTCCATTATCTCCCTCTTTTATTTCTAGTTAGCCAGGAACGAATCGGTTATGCTACCAACCTCTAATCAAGTGAATTACCTGGCAGCTTGCTAATGGGAGAACAGTTTTGTTTAAAAGAGATAGCCTTGTTCATTCTCCTTTGCTGACCCTATGTGCTTTGCATAAATTACTTGAAAGCAGTGCAAGAACTGTCATGAAACAGAGAAGAGTGAAACAAAGCAGAATCTGGATATTCTAAGTCTTAAGTGAGTTGCCTTACCCATGAGATGTGCAGCCATCCTTAAGCTTTCTCTCCAGCTCAGACACACACACAAAAAAGTGACACGAACTTCCAGTATTGCTCTGTATACTCTCTGTTGGTGTTCCCAGTCAATTGTAGTCCTCTCATCTTTGCTCTTATCTGTTTGTCATAGAGTAGGCTATCTGTACTTCACTAAATTGACCTTTAACTTTAACCCGTCTCAGGAGATGGCAGATTTTCTCCACAAGTTCTCTGGGTACCAAAACATTCACTTAACACCTAGGAGCTGCTCTCCCCAGCTGAATAATTCAGAGTTAGGTGGGAGGGAAACAGAATGCCCTTTCATCTTGTGACACAGCTTTTTGGTTATATGGAATTTCCAAAAATTAAAAAAAAAAAAAAA
>NDXB01013266.1:3522-22306 GCA_002631895.1 Agapornis roseicollis | reverse complement strand
GCCTGGAGAACACACAGGGACTTGTCTTGCTATGTCTGTGTCGTTTGGAACCAGAGGCACGTGCACATCCAACTCTTCGCCTTAGCAGGGCAGGTAGGAACATGAGGCCTCCTGGGCTGAGAAGAATCTTCCCCAAAGGAGCTGTGGACCAGTGGGTTCCAGAAAGACTGAGGACCTTTGTATTAATGTCAGCTTCCTTGCTTGATAGCTCACATAAAGGACCTGGCAGAGGATGAATCGTGCAAGGATCTGTGGGGGCTGTGGAAGGAAGAACAAGAGGAAGGGTTGTGTGCCCACAGGAGGGCAGTGAGCTGGGGCTGGGCAAGGACAGCTGTAACAGGGCTGCTGAAACAGAGGGTAACAGAACATTAAGCTCTCCAGCTTTTAATCTTACTCAATGGTACTGAACTCTTCAGGGATCCAGCCTTCCCTCAGACTATTTCCCTTTCTTTTACTGGATTTTTGTATTTGGTTCAAAGAACACAGCAGCAACAGAAAATGGAATCTCTCCATAATGTCTCTGGGGACTGGGGAAGATGGAGTCCCAAGCACCTGCCCCTGGATTTGTTTTACTTCCTGAGTTATACCAGCCACAGGAATGCTCCAACCCCTGCTCCACAAATACAAGCAGATTGCCTCTGAATGCATTCCACTAGAAACCACAGCTACGGTTCCAGAAAGATTTGTTCTTGAGCACTGATTCTGCCTCCCACCACTGTCATTTATCTTACTGATGTTAATACCATACGTCAGATGTTATGTTTTAATGACAAACAAACATCAGTGCTCTTAGAAGCTGAGTGTCCCCTGAGTGTCCATCTGCACAGATACCCACAGCGGCATCCACCCATGCTTGGAAGCTTGGACCATTCTGGCTAGCAATCCTGGGATTCAATCTGGTGGATGCTCTCAGATGTCAGGGAGTCAAAAAGGCAACAGAGCAGCTCTTCAGCCTGGGGAGAAAGGAAGGAAGGGGTTGGGGGAGAGCTGTAAGTTCTGTGAGACACTTCTTTCAGAGGTAGGTTTCTGTGCAAGCAGCAGGCAGGAAGCACAGTAAGGATGTTTACCAGGTTGAATTAATCCCAGCCCAGAGGCAGCTCTGAGTGTCCCACAGCAGGGAAATATCTGCTAGCTATGACTGCTGTTTGGCTATTCTGAAGATTCACATTTTCAAGGAACTGAAGAAAACCAACAACATGCAAAGTGCCAAGCAGGAAGTCTAACTCCGTCCGCAGCTGCTCTGCCTCTCCTTCCCAAACCTCACTCCTGTGTGGCTGCTCTATGGATGGGGAGACCAGCTTAGTGCCAGGGGCTTCAGGACCAGTCTGTTACTCAGGACCAGTATGTTAATGAACACCATATTCCCCTAAAGCATTATACATGCTGCGCTGACAGCCCTTGGGCCCTCTTCCTGCCAGCACTCTGCCTCTCCTCATAGGCTTTTAGGTCTCTTTTGCTGGGTTCCAGCCCTTCTGCCTCCTGCTGATGGGTTAAGGACCATGCCAATGGTGGCTGAGATGTGTTTTCCCTGTGTTGCTCTGGTGTAGCTGCAAGTTGCGGCTGCTTCTGCAGGGAGGGAGATGCTAGAGCAGCCATTGTGGCTGCTGGCTACAGCTCCAGGGCTCCAGGCAGAGCAGAGGAATTAGAGGGAGAGCAGTATGAGCCTCTGCACATCCCTGGGCTCATACTGAGGAATGGCTGTGCTGAGCCTGTGCTGTCTCCCTTCTTTGACACGCTAACAGTGGCAGGTCAGTGACCAGAGGCCACCCCAGCCTCATAATTTGAGCACGTTCAAAGAAGGGCAATGAGGCTGGTGAGGGGCTTGGAGTACAAGCCCTATGAGGAGAGATTGAGAGAACTGGAGTTGTTTAGCCTGGAGAAAAGGAGACTCAGAGGGGACCTTATCACTCTCTACAGCTTCTTGAAAGGAGGTTGTAGGCAGGTGGGGGTTGGTCTCTTTCACCAGGCAGCAATGGACAGAACGAGAGGACACAGCCTCAAACTGCGCCAAGGAAGGTCCAGGTTGGATATTAGGAAGAAGTTTTACACAGAAAGAATAGTAAAATGTTGGAACAGTCTGCCCAGAGAGGTGCTGGAGTCACCATCCCTGGATGTGTTTAAAAAGAAACTGGATATGGCACTTGATGACATGGTTTAGTGGAGGTGTAGGGCATGGGTTGGACTTGATGATCTTAGAGGTCCCTTCCAACCTGGTGATTCTGTGATTCTGTGATAATCTTATCCCAGCCATAGTGCATGTGAGGAGAAACTGTTCAGTCACAGGACATCCCAGTCCGATGGCTGAGCACAGCACTCCCTGACAGCTCTCATTGCTGGGAAGGTCCCAGTTCGGGTATGGACCATGTGCAGGGATATATGGGACCACTTTATAGAGGTCCACTGGAAGATCAAGAGCCCCTAATGATCTCCCCAACAAAACATGGCTTTATCATTTCCAGATATGAACTGAGCTGCATGTGTCCAAAAGAAGCCTGCATGGGGAGCAGGGATCTGCAGGTGTACTGCATGAGCATAAGGAACTCCTAAAGCATGGCTTCACCTGCTCCTTAAGGCACATGTTTCAAATAGGGCAAGTGAAAAGTGCTATAGAAATGCTGCTTCTCTCAGGAGCTGCAGAAGAAGGCAGACAACTAGCCCAGACACAGATGTGAGCACTAAAATAGTCCACATTTGTAAAGAGAGTTTCTCATCCTGTTGCCTAGTCCCAAATCACACAGGGAGCAAGTACAAAATTCCTTTTCACTTCCATGGCTCAACACCACCAGTAAATGCCGCAGCTCTGCTTAAACCATGTGGATTTGAAATCCATGTTCATTTAACCCTCCTGAACTTTGCCTGATATCATGGTGTTGCTCATTAGCTTTGACCTGAAAAGCCTGGCTGACATTTCATAAACTCATTAGCAAGAGATCAGAGGATTAAACACCATTTCTAGGCACATCCTTTGAGGTACAGTCATTCCCTGGTGAGCTTGCTCCTCAGATCTAGCTTTGTGATCATAGAATCATAGAGTAGTTTGGGTTGGAAGGGACCTTCCAAGGTCATCTATCCAACCCCCATGAAGTGAGCAGGGACATCTTCAACTAGATCAGGTTGCCCAGAATCACATCCACGCTGACCTTGAATGTCTCCAGGGATGGGGCACCCACCACCTCTCTGGACAATATGTGCTAGGATTTTAGCACCCTCACTGTAAAGATATTTTCCCCACATCCAGCCTGAATCTTCCCTCTTTTAGTTTAAAACCATCACCCCTCACCCTATTGCAACAGGCCCTGCTAAAAAGTCTTTCCCCATCTTTCTTATAGGCCTCTTTTTAAGTGAAAGGCTGCTATAAGATATCCCTGGAGTCTTCTCCAGGCTGAAAACCCCAACACTCTCAGGTTTTCTTCATAGCAGAGGTGCTCCCTGAACTTTGGAGCAAAAGGACTATTTGAAAATAAACATTACTTGCTGCTGTGCATCTTATAACCCACAATGCAGAGCATGGCATCCACTGCTGTTCCAGGACTAGACTCATGGTCTAAACTCAGAGCTGCTGTGAGTAGCCACTGCTTCCACCAGCACCAGAGGGATTTGATTCAGTGCCCCAGGCTGCCAGAAGCAGGGAGAAGGGCTGAGCATATTTGTTTTCCTCTTATCAATCACAGAAAGCATGATAAGCCTCTTTCTGATAGGCTGATTCCCTATAGCTGTGAAGCAGAAGGGGTTTTATGTCAGCCAGAGATATGTCATGTCCTTTTCAAAGCAAACCAGAAAACAGCCTGGACTTGCTGCCCTGTCATATCACTTGGCAACAGCCTGGCATGCTGGAAGTGGTGCGTACCATGCGATGACAGCCTTGCAGCTATCACAGACCTTCCCTGGCAGTGCCTACAATCCCAGCTACACCCAGGGAGAATGTTACCAAGCCTCAGGGAAAGCTGCTGCAAACAGCAGCTGTATGACTTTGGGCAAGTTTGGGGCAGTTTTGCCTGTGTTAAAAGCAGGAACACAGACTTCAAAGAGGGTTTGGTGTCTTTTAAGACTCAGTCCTTGGAGCACTGGTACTGAAACAGTAGCTCTGATGTGTTACACGAGGTTACAAACACATCTCACTCTCCTGCTGTGTTTTTTTGGGGAAGCAAAAGGGATCCAGGGGGGAGGCTTGTCCCTTTGCTACTGTTCTCATCCTTTCTGGTTCTTTTACACCTGCTAGTCCTAATTCTTCAGGCACTGCCTCCTCTATCCAAATCTCTCATTTGTTTAGCACTAAACTTTGATGATAACAGTCAGAGTTTTAAGGGTATTTATACAGTTTATTCCCATTAGCTGCCCACATGCCACTTAGCATTCCCCTTTTTGGGATGAGCTGCTGAAAAAATATTCAGGTAGCCTATCCCTGGAATAGCTAATGGCCTAACTTCTCCTCTTCCATTTGGATATGGGCTGAGACAGAACTCCCCAATCACAGGACACGTGCCAGCTTGCCAGAAGGGCTGAATGAACATTTTGTGTCACTAATTATTGACATATATCACAGATACCATACTAAGTGTTGATTTTTCATAAAAAGTAACTGACACCTATGGAAAACATTGAATCTTTATCAAAATCTCCAAATATTTTGTTTCAAAATAGTGGCACCATCGTAATGTGAAGACAGTGTGTTTCGGTTTAAGCCAAGACTCGGGGCTGTCATGAGGCCCACATCTGCCTTACACAAGTTAAAATTTTCTTCTAACATGCAACCAATTTTGACAACTTTCATTCATCCCAGGGACACAAAGGACACAAATCTGTACCATAAACTTCTCTACTTGCCTGATTCTCGTTTTGAGGATACAGGAGATGCTGCACAGTGTCCAGGACTGACTGCTTCTGCCTACTGACCCTGGGGGTAAAGGAAAATGAAAGCCAGTGTTATTTTGCCATCCAAACTGTCAGAAACTGCAGATGACCCAGCTCTGAGGAGGACTATGCTCTGTGCCAGCAGCTCTGGCTGTGTGCATCTGTTACTGAACTTCTTTACACAGCTAAATCCTGGGTTTTACAAAGCTTTGTATAAATGGATTTGGATTCTTAAAATACAAGCCTTCAAACCAGCAGTAATGACCTGTTGCATAATGGGGTCTCTGGGTCAATGGGAAATATATGTAAACGTAGATAGTCAGCCCTGTGCAAGGGTGGTCTTCTCAACAAAGATAATCTGTGTGTTTTTCCCAAACCCCAGGACTATCTAAGCTGCCTTCAGCAGCAGTGTCTGCTTCACTAGTCCTTCTTTTGCTCTAGTCCACACATGAGCTGACCTGTAGCAATAAGACAAGGGGGAATGGGTTTAAACTTAAATAGGGGAACTTAAAGTTAGATATAAGGAAGAAGTTCTTTACTGTGAGGGTGGTGAGACAATGGCACAGGTTGCCTAAAGAACTGTTAAATGCTCCATCCCTAGCTGTGTTCAAGGCCAGTTTGGACAGAGCCTTGGGCAACATGCTCTAGTGTTGCCTGTGTTGACAGGTGTTCCTGTCCATGGCAGGGGCTTGCAACTAGATCATCTTAAGATCCTTTCCAACCCAAACCAGGCTGTGATTCTATGATTCTATAATTCTATAAGGCATATTCAAGAGAAATTAAGAGGCAAGAACAAATTTCAAACTTGCCCTTTAAACTGACTCTGTGCACACTCAAGTCTTAGGCTTGAAAACTTTCCAGAGTGGTTTTGGAAACCAGTCTCTGCTCCCTCCCCTCATACCCAGGTATTGTGCTTGGCAACTTTTCTCTTCTGCGGTTTTCTACAGCTCAAATATTTTATGTCTCGGGTGCTCATCTTTTGGGTTTTTTTACTTCTACACCTCCTTCCCCTCCAAAGCTCCCAGAGATGAGCTTCCTATAGGGATAACATCACTCCCTGCTAACAACAATTAGCACTTGGTAAGAACGTTTCATCAGAGAAAATAACATCCAGCTAAGTTCCTTAACACTTGACTCCTGTTCTGATTGCACACATTGTCTAAAACCAGAAGGGTGTAAGGCTGAGTCTATACTCTGGTTTTCTTCTGATGCAGCTAAGTTTTGGGTGTGCAGGCGTTGAACACTGCTCACTGAGTTCAGTACAATGTTAACTAGGTGAGTTGATAAGGATTGTGCACAACATAGCTAAGTCCTAGCAATCTCCTGAGCATCTGAAAGTACTTTTTAAAAGCTCAGATAACCATAGAGGAGTAATCACTATTAAATCAGTATCGCCATTAAGGCAGCTAAATCTTGTTTGTCATGCATAAAAAGCAGAGCCTGCCTTTCTTCCAGAAGCTGCTTTGAATCTACTTGTAAATTCTTCCTTCTGCCACACTGCAGCTCGGAAATCTGGCTGTAAAAACAAGTTATGACAGGGAAAATTCAAATGCTTTATACTGGAGATCCAGGCAGTTGGATGCTGACAGAACAAACAAGATAAGTCTCACATAGTTTTCCTTGTCTGTGGATAGGATTGTGTCACTTCATTCTTCGCATTCTGCCCCAGTCCCCATCTCTCTTCAGCTTCCCCTCACCTCTTCCAAACACTTCATTCTGCCCTCTGAGTTACCCTAGGCACCCTCCCAGATTCTCCCAGATTCCTGCTTCAGCTCCACTCTTGGCAGCCAGTCAAAATCACAGGCTGCTTTTGTGCCCCCACCTGCATCAACCTTGTCCCGTTCTCTTTTCTCCTGTCCTTTGGTGCAGAAATAATGCCTTCATAGATGCCCAGAGAACAGGCAGAGTGGGTGCTGCTGCTGCTGCACAATAATCACTGCACGGTTATTACACAAGTAACAAGACACTGCCTGTGTCTGTCTTCAAGGCAACGGCTCTGCCCAGCACATCCTCCTGTAACAGAATGTCTCCTCGAGGTACACTGCTAGAGCTGGCTTAGGAAAGCTTTAATAGGCTCTAAACTATGAGCAGTTATACTAGCAAAGCTTGCATTGTTCCTCTCAACACCTGATTCCTCCTTTTTATCACAGCCCATCTCTGACATCATATCCCAAGCTTCCATACAGATGGCAACGTTTCTCCCTGTGGCACAAAGCCTAAATAATGTGGCTCAGCTGTGAATCAACTCCCAGGGCTGTAAAATAATCTCTTAAACTGAGGTGCTTCAGCAATGCAGCTGAAATGCAGGCCAGAACCTGTGCAGGTACTGGAATCCTGAGCTGTGGCAGGAAGAGGGAAATAAATACAGTGATTTAGGCAGTACAAGAAAGGTCCCGTGGCTCCTGCTGGTGGAGCTGTAAGTGTAATTAACCTTAGATGTTATTCTGAAACAAAGATGTTTTAGCATGAAGTGTCCTTATGAGACACTGGTGGAGTCAGGCTGGGTTTTCAAAGATATTTGCAAATTTGATTTGAAACAGTGTAATGCTTATGCTGCAATAAAGGTGTGAGTTTATTGTTGGCTATGGTGAATCTATCTGGGGATCAATGCCTCCTCCCCATCCTTGGGCACACCTCACCACCCTCCCTTCCACAAGCATCATCAATCACAAAGGCAGTTATTATTTTGTACAGCTGGTTTGAAATGGCTGCAGGATCACTACGTGTGGCACTGTGGGTAAGAGGCAGAGCAGACCTTGCCCCTTGGGAGTGCCTCCTAACAGGCAGGATTTATGCGCATGTACTTTGCTGTTCAGCAGGGAAGTTTATCCTTTGGAGAGCCAGCCACCCTGGCACAGAGCAGGATGAGGGGTGAAAACACAGCTTAGACTGGCACTTATTCCTCCCTGTGAACGGCAGTGAGAAGACACCACAAGGTTTGCTCTAGGGGTACTGCCTTGAGACTGGCAATCATAAAACATATCAAGTTAAGCCTACAGAGAGGGATGCACTGTGTTGGAGCTGATCTTGTTATGCAGCACCCATGACCCTGATGAACAAAAGCCTAGGGAAAACAAAGAGGTGGGGGATCTCTGTCATCTCTGCTGACAGCCACTCTCACAGAACTACCTTCAGCAGTGATCTCCGGGCTTCCCAAAGCTCCCTTTTTCCCTGTAAACCAGGGAAGGAGTGGAGAAAACATACTAGAAAGATCTTGGATAACTTGCTCTTTTCTTCTTAGTGCTGTACTTTGCAGGGTGAAAGGTTTGGGATGGGGCTCCCCAGGGTGTGATCTTAGATCAGTGGGAGCAAGGTCTAAATTTGTCATTGGGTTCAAAACATTTCTGAGAAGATAAAATTTGTTCCAACTCTTCTTCCAAGGGGTGGCCTTGTGACTGAGCACCATAATGTTTCAACAAACTACAAGAACTCAAGGTGTCTACCAACGTGGACTACATTTGTGAACCACCTTGGTTCACTTTTGACCCCCTTAATCCGTGTAAACCCACGACATCCTTGAATTCCATATTCCTGTCCCACTAACAGTGCTATCTGGAAGTCCTCCAGATGAACGAAGGTACAGCCATGGTCACGACAATCTTATCAGTGTCACTGCTGAACTGCTCTGCACTGACTGTGTCAGAAAAAAAAGACTCTCTTGGCTTCCCCTGCCAGAGGAAACCATGTGCAAGAGCCACACACACATGGCACTGCCAAATACCAGCGCTGTACAAGGAAACCTTCCCTCTGGGGAGCAGTGGGTTAATTGCCCTGCTAATCATTCCATTTCACTAATCAGTCCCTACAGAGGGGTTCTGTTTGTTTTACCAGGCTCGTATATCCTCTACCCAGCATTTCTGGTGATTTATTTAAGAGGCTCATTTTTGATTTTGCTCTCTGGCATTTATTTTAAGTTTGGTGTTTTGGGTTGGTTTGTTTGTTTTTTGGTTGGTTTTTTTTTTTTTGATAGCAAACATAGAATCTGCTGAGCTATTTCTCCTAGGAATTTTATTGATTCAGAAGGTTTATTCCCAATGAGAGCCCTTATTTCAGAGAATTCCCTGTATCCATGGAACCCTGCCCCCAAGCCTCACAGACACCACAACTCAGTGTTTAAGGGCCTGGTGTAGGACACGTGGCTTTGAAACTGGGAAACATGCTGACCCATTAACAACATAACTTAGGAAGGCTGTGTTGCCTTTGAGAGGCACCTGACCTCATGGGAGTCTGAAATGGAAGTGAAGTACAGAGAAGAAAGGCAGCTGCCCTCCCTCAGATCACAGGCTCTCTGGCAGGGGGTGAGACAGTGCTGGTAAAGTAATATTGTCCTCACTTACCTGTCCAGCAGGGAGTTGAAGGAAATGACTGCGTTTTCTCGCTGTGCTGCCAGCACCAGACACAAACCATTCTTTAAAAGAGAACACTGCAAGAGAGGGAAGAACAGACTGTTGCTGTTGCTGTCCACTTAGGTGAGTCTGTAAGCCTCACTGATAAACTGCTGACAGCACAGATAACTGCTTATGTGCTGTGTGAGGAAAAGAAATTCACAGAGCAATAGACTCTTTCAAACTGAAAGAGTATCAGGTCTGAACTGTTAGTTACCCTGCTCCTGTGGCATAATATTACTCCTGTTCCCTTCTCTCAGAGTGAAAATAAGCAGGCTATTTAGGTGTGTTATTCAGTTGCTAAGTCTGCTAGAAAAAGGAATATGGAGATATCAGATAATGTTGAGATACTGTAGCAGAAACAATTATTACTTGACAGAGCCCATCTCCCTTCTGGCAAGGGAAGGCAAATGCTTTAATGTTCACCTTTGGCTCAACAGTGCCAGACCCTTATGGAGACACTCCAGCTCTGCACAGAACAATTCATCTCTGCCAGGAGGAAGTCTTTCATGGCCAGGTGAGCAGCGCTGCTGCCATGGCTCTGTCTCCCCTGTGCTGATTCACTTTGTCCTTCCGAGAGAGCTGTGCACCTTCCCATGTGCAGAGGGATGGCATCCTAGGGGAGCCACAGGAGAAGGAAGAAGTGCTTGCACTAATTGGATGTTAGGTATAATTGCTGTTCTATACAGATGTACTTCAAAGGCATGCTGTCAATTTAAAAAAATCACGACCTGAAAAGATCTTACCTGTTCTTGTTACAGATAACACCAAAGACTCATAACTGAAAGGCTGTAAGCACCAATATTTGTGTTTTTTCCAAGGGACTGCTGTGTCTCTGACAGCACTTTGTTGATTGCTACTTCCAGCATAAGTAGTCTCCCCCTTGTTTACTCTATGCTGTTGACAACACTTTTTTGCATGTTCTACCTTAGTGCTTTGCCCTAGAAAGTTTCCTGAGACGGTGGGCTTCTCCTGCACAAGTGCAAAGAGACACTGATGTAAAGCAATCTATCTGCTTGCTCCAGTAGCATATCTCATGCTTAAGCCCTGTGAACGCTTGCTCAAACCTCATGTTGGACTGCAGCTTAAGCTGTCAGCACCAACTAAGTGGGAAGCAAAATGAAATCTGTGCCTAGGACTCCAGGGCACAGTCCAGGGAACAGAAGGGTTATTTAGCATTCTAGAAGAGGATTAATGGGGTGTGATTAGAGAAAGGGAAATACAAACTGTATTACATGTAAAACCAAGACAGGTTACAGTGGCAGAACATACATAATAGCAACTGCACACTGAAAGGTGAACTGAATAAAATGTTTAATGTGGATGTGCCATACACATTAGTGCACACACAACACTATCAAGGTTAGGTGTCAGCAAGGCTGTGGAGATACAGGAACACCAGGAACTAGCTAGCAAGGCATGTTGCCATATTCCCTACCAGAGGTATTAGAGCTTGCATGCAGTGCTGTGCCAATACTGCTACTAAAGCAAGTTTACTCCAAGCTAACTGGATCCCCTAGCACAGCATGGTATTAAACAGCTCCTAATTTGTGTGAAGGAAGCAAAGCATGACTCCAGCTGTTCCATACCTGTGCTGCAGCACTGCATCCTGCCCTGCTTAGTGTCTTGGAGATGCAGAGAGCTTGTGGCATGTCCAGAACAGTGAGACGTACTCCAGTCACTGTGAAATCTGTGCCAATGAGCTCATCAAGCAGTTCCACATAAGGTGGGGGCTCTGAACCCCGAAGGCTCACCCCAGGCAATAGGAGGCAAGTGGTTTGGCAGAGGTTGTTGAGCAATGGTTGATCTGAAAGATCAAAGCAAAACACACATTTTATACCTATCCCAAACAAATGGCAGCCCTCTAAGTAATTCTTCCTGACCACAGACCAGTAACTGGAAGATCTGAGGCCTTCATGCATTGTTATATGGTTTGGGATGTTCACAGATGCAATTGCTAACCTTGAACTGTTGAATTGCTGCATGCCTAAGTGTATGTATTTGGAGATCACAAGACAGCAGTACTGACCCCATTTCAGAAGTCAGACAAGGACAACTGCTGCTTTGCTACAGGAGATACTAGTCCACTTAATTTCTTCCAAGCAAAGAAATCTGTTAATCCAGCTGCTTTTTATAATCCAAAAATGTCATTCCGAACCAGCGTACATAAGACTTAATGTATTTCATATTTTCCTCATGATAAATCTGCCTGTCCATTAAGCAGCAGCTTTGCGATAATGATTCGTTCAAAAGGAGAGGCTTCTTTGTGTGCAAGAGCTACCTCTAGTGTTCAAGATGAGGCCACCAAGTGAAGGATGTGTCTGGCTCGCTGGAGGCACTTACTATATTGCTCCTGACAGTTCAAGGATCACGTGTGCTTACTTTTCCAGGACAGTGACTCTTTGAAGTACATTTTCTGAGACACAAACACATCAAGGCTGAACACTGGTTTCCTTTCGACTCTGCTTAGACATCTTCAAAGCAAAATGATCTTCATGCAGAAGGAAATTAGGGGCACATCATTTGAGATGTGCTCCCACCACTGGCCTGTTCAAAGCTTGCAGAATACCTGTGCTTTCTCCACAATAAACTGGTTTTTTTTTTTTCCCTATTTTATCTTATTTTCTGTAATCTCTTCTAAAACTTAGGAAGTACAAACCTAGGCACAAGCCTAGTTCTTTCTCATCGTGCAGTAAGTTAATGGGGGACATACCCTTCAACAGCAGCAATAGGGGGTGTTTTAGATTGGGAGCAGCTGCAAGTCTCCTCTCACTGCAGCTTTGTGCTCTGAACACAGCCTGAGCTGACATACCCCACCAGAAACACAATGATGTGATTGCACCTCTGCAGCCACCCAGACAGCTACATGCAGAACAGCCTGGTCATCTCAAGAAAGCTGCTATTGGATACACAGTCACCAAGTTCTTCTTTCAGGACTCGTACAACAATTGTAGGAATGTCAGTAGCAAATCATAGAATATAAGCTCGGAAGGGACCTCAGGTATCATCTGGCCCAACCTTTCTAGACTAAGTATGACCAAGCCTGGATATCCCAGCACTCTGCCAAGCCAAATCTTAACTGTGTCCAGTGTTGGGGAATCTACCACTTTCCTGAAGAGATTATTCCAGTGGCTGGTTGTTCTCACTGGGAAAAATTATCCTTTTCTGTCCAGTGAGAATCTCCCCTAGAAATAACTTCTGCCCACCACTCCTTTCTTTTCCATGTAACTCCTTACAGAAAGAGAGCTACATGGAAAACAGAGACTTTGTAGCCACACTTTAAATACTAGAATAATGTTGCAGACAGGTCTCACCTCCCTACCACAGGGATCACTTAATTCTTAAACCTTCAGGCAGTCAGTCTCTGCTGTGTTAGTGGCTACAATAACAAGGTCTTTCTTAGGTCTGCAACCTAATAAAGGAGCTTGCCTGAGGGCTGGTGATTTTTGCAATGATCATGAAGCATGCGTGGAGCTTAACCCAAAGCCGAATTAAGACAGTGGAAAGAATTCATTGTTAATTACCTTGGCTAAAATCCTTCTTCAGAGATACCCCCTATTTCCCCCCAGGNAATTCTTAAACCTTCAGGCAGTCAGTCTCTGCTGTGTTAGTGGCTACAATAACAAGGTCTTTCTTAGGTCTGCAACCTAATAAAGGAGCTTGCCTGAGGGCTGGTGATTTTTGCAATGATCATGAAGCATGCGTGGAGCTTAACCCTATTTCCCCCCAGGTGACTTTGTGCATCCCAAGTAGCTCTGCTGGCATTAAAGCACAGGCCTTGGCTTACAGCACCCTCCTTGCACTTCTACATGTGCTGTCTCGTGCACCTGCAGGTAAGGGCCAATGCCCAAAAGCCCTGTATCAGTAAGGGGTTAAGGTGGGATGTGATGGTCAGTAGTTCTGTAGCATTTTTATCATACTCTTTTCCCATCCACAACAATCTTGTGGGTTTACAGCTGGGATTAACAACTGCAGCACTCAGGTGCAGCACAGGAACGTTTGCTCAGCTGTCCATCCTCCTGCTTGCCAGTCACCTCACAACTCAAGCTACAGGAATGAGAATGATCCAGTTCCAAACAAGTCTGCTCCCCAGTGAACACCACAGGGATGCTTTACCTAGTCACTGCTTGTTTATAAAGGCTCAGAACCAATCCACAGTATCCCAACATGTGTGAGTTACATATCCTGACATAAATGATGTTGCATGACAGCCTCTGGTGTACACATGCCTATCAAGTAAAATCAGCAGAAAAGGCTGAGAAACTGTAAGTGGCTGAGGGAAGTGAGAGGTTTGCTGAAGGTTCAACTTCAAACCAAAGTCAGAGCAGCAGTAAGTAGAAGTCATTTTGAGCTGGCAGCTATTCATCAGTTAGTGGGAACTGAATGAGATCTCAGTCCAGTTCCTGAGAGTAAGCTGGCCAAACTGCCAAAAGCACTAAAGCATAAATTATATTTACCAACTCACAGAACAACATGTCTCACTATTGCCCTTCCCTACAGCGTGCTGGCCTCTCTTGTGGCAGGCTTTGAATGGAGATGCAAGCTACTGTGGCCAAGTCAAAGTTTAAGTGCAGTGTGAAAGAGCAATAGAGAAATGGGCACTACTGCTTACATGGGACGTGTGACAGTGCTGGTTCTTCTGCCGATCAGCAGTTCTTCTGCTGGTCGGCACTTCTGAACAGGCCTGCGTTTCAACCCATGAAAGCTCTGGTAGTGGAAGGGCCTGGCAGGTAAACAGTTAAATGGCTGGACTCCACTGGAGCTGTTCTTTACAGCTCAGAGCTGTCTTTTCCTCCTGAAAGGACATCAATACCAAATCTTGCTGCCACCAGATGGTTTGTCTTGCTATCCAATTAATCAATAGCAGTCTCAATCTATGACAAGAGTTACGCATTTTCTTACCAAGGTTGCATGGTTGCCCAGAGCCCAGTGAACTGAGCTGCCCTCCTGCTCCACGCTTTATGATCTTCCGCTGCTTCTTCATTTCCAAATTGACTATGGGGTCATGTTTCAGGTTATAGATCTGCAGGAGGGAAAGGAGGGAGAGAGAGGCAAGTCATGGGAACACCATTACCTGATCAGGAAGGATAACACTTCAGATATATTGATTGAGGAAAGCTGTGAAGCTTTCATTGTGTACTTCTGTAATTGCAGCCCAGGAAACACCTGCTTGTCTAGAGAAACAAGAACATTTTGCACGCATTGTATTTATCTTTATTGGGGCTTAATTCAGAACAGCATCTTGACATCCTTTTAAAGGTCCTGTATACAGACATTTTTCTAAGGTCTTTGCTCCCAGCTTTTCAAGGCCAGAAACTCAAAGACTGTGAGTGTCTGACATTTTTATCCAGTGTGCAGTGGCTCCCTTCCATCTCTGTATGAACTGGTATATCTCTGCATCCAGCACAGTGCAGCAATGATGCCCTGGAACTGAGTTGCAGAGGGAGAGCATCCACATCAAGTGAAGTGTATTACGGATGCAGCTGCCTGCTTTCAGTTCCAGAACTAATCTCCTTGGACTAACTCAGTTGGGTCACCTCTGTGCCATGTGAACAAAAGTAAGGGTCAAAAAATTTCCAGCCCTTTGTTGGGTATAACCAAATCATTTCAAAGTCTGGTTTTGAGAAGAAAATGATCAGAGTGGAAATGACATACAGAACTAGTGGAACAGGAAAGACTTACTATTTCATTTTAGCCATTGGCAGACTACAGTGGTTTGTATTAGAGACCAGCAGCATGAGGGCTACATGAGCAGAACAGGCCACAGTGGTACTGGTAAGCCGCTCAGCACTGCCTGAAGGCAAGCTGAGGGGCTAGAGTGTGAGCCTTTATGCCTCTATCTATGGGCAGGGAAAGATGCAGGCAGCAAGCAGCTGTGCAAGCAGTGCATTTACAGCTTGAGATGTCTCACACAGACAGCTCCACCTTTTGCACTGCTGTTGTCTGGTACCTCTGCACACAGAACACAAGGGACAACACCCTTGGCACACAAACAGGGCAGTGCTCACCCTGTGAGCATGTGGATGTGTGCATATTCTGTGGTAGACATTCAGCAACCAGTGAGTTACATTATCACATGTCCCTCTTCACCTCCATTCCTGGATACTACATGAGAAAAGCTGGTTAAAAATCAGACTCTGGGCCAGCTACATCTTAGCAATCATTGAGGATGTTGCTATCCCTCCCTGTGACCTGCTTCCACAGCAATGTTGACTCTGTCTGGGAACTCAGATCTTAAAGTATGAGCCCTGAATTTACAGCACAGGTTACTGAACAAACATATCTGGAAAAGCACTTTTCCACTGAGGCTGTCTGGGTCAATACAAAGTGAGCACCTTGTGATAAGAACATCCACAGGAGAACAAAATCTCAGCAGCTGGTAAAACACATCAAAAAAAGCATAATCTAAAGCATATTGAGAAAGAAAGACCAAAGCCATTGCTCTGACACAGCAAGATACTTCTCAGGAAAAGGCAGAATCTTACCTCTTCCTCCTCTAATGTCTGACACTCGGTGTAGCACAGCCCTTCTGGGAAAAACAGCTTCATATCCCGGACAGCTATTTGATAGGATTCAGAGCCTGAGAGATAAACACAATGAGAAGATTCTCTCAGGCCATGAATTAAACATTCTCTAGACTCACACTCATCTTCTGGAGAGACTGATGATGTGCAACATACTGAAGTAATAGCTTTAAAGGCCAGCTGTTCCATACAGTAATAGCAAACATTTTAAACCATTATATTTAGAAAAGTTTCATTGCCCTCTTGATATTGTGATTCTGTCCTATTATTGCTCAGCTGTTTCTTCATGTAAAGAAGACTCCTATTTCCCAGAAGAGTAGTGAAGGGAATCGTGTTAAGGAGCCTGTGAACCTCTTTAATACCAGCTCCAATCCTCTATTTTTGTTCTCTTGCTTCTGAATCACATCAGGCTGGTCTTATTGAATGGGAAGGAGCTTCTAGTTGCCAAAACAAATGTGCCTTGTAACAGTAATGCAAGTCCCAGATACGCTGGGGGCTCTGACTTACAACAGAAATCAGAATTAGTGTGAGATGTTGCTGATGGAAATTGGGACTGGGACAGGTACGCAGAGAAACAACATGAGGATCACAGAAGGAATGGAGAAACATTTAAGAGTTAAAACTAAAAGACCTTGGCTCGTTTTACCCAACATGATACAAAGCTGAGAAGGAATCCGATTTCTGATAAATACACCAGGGTAGAAAAGGCCAGAGAAGAAAAAAGAGCTATTTAAAATTGAAGTACAGGTATTGGCACAAGAACAAATGGATACAAATTGGGTACGACTATATTTAAATTTGAAAATGTAAGAAGAATTTTAGCTACCTGAGCAGTGAAGTTCTGTTACAACCATTCCATCGGGGTGGATCCTTATGAAAGGGAATATATGATGGCACTGTCTGTGGAGGAATTAACTGAGCTCAGTGGCTTGAGAGGTCTCTCCAGGCTCAGCATCAGGATATAGAATACCCCCATAAAGCAACAGTGTTACAAAGCACTATTCAGAATGCTTTGAGATTTGTGGGTGGAAAATGTTGGAGAAGGAAAAGCTATTTCTGTATAACTGGAGTTCAGATGGATTGTCAATTGCTGGCACAGTTTCATACTCCTGGGATGCAAATAGACAAAACGCAAATATCCTCTGAAATATTACTACCTTTGCAGGCTACCTATTCAAAGAATCATGCCTTACCCCCTTACAGCACCCAGCCCTGTCTGAACTTCATAATTCCAGCTACTGAATTGCCAGAGTCCTTGATGCAGTAGTTCACAATCCTAAGATTGCCTAAGTCATCAGCATGTAAGTTGTGCTGGATCTTCTATGTACCTCTGAGTCAAATCTTGTTGTTTAAGTAACTGATGCCATTACAGAGGACACAAATGTTCCCAAAGCTTGCAACATTTCTACTCTCACTTTGCTTGAAGTATAAGACTGTATAAGATACCTGTGTAAGAGATCTTTGGGTTCAAGATGACTTTGTAAGACCAAGAAGAGACAAGAGGAGTGTAGGTTTACCTATGCAGCTGGGCATCAGAGTATTAAAACTGCATTACTTAGTTCAACAGTATCACTGGAAGACAGTCTTCATCATCATTGATCTTCCCCAATTACTTTGGGAGGAAACAAACAGCTGGAGTTTGCTCTACTTCAACAAGGTGACATTAACTAGAGATCTTCCTCAGTTGAAGCAAAACTGAGGAGGCTCAGTATTCCCTCCTTGGAGAGGAAGATGGTCTTCCACAGCCCTCCCAAATGATTACTCACACAGTGATTTGGCAATTCCTGCTTAATTTGTAGGTAAATGTTTCACCCCTATTGGAGAACAAGCTCTTGGAGATGCAATGGGTTATGAAAGCTCCTTTCCTTATGGACAGACACCTCCGTGGCACAGAGCTGGATCAGATCTTGAGTCAGTGAGTACATCAGTTACAGCTGCCTCCAATCTCCTTGGATGTGTGCAAGGATGGCTCTGTGAAAGAGTCACATTGCTGCCCTCAACACAAGCACAGGTGGGCTCAGAGGATGGGTGGTGGCCAGCCTTTGGAGTGAGCAGGAACCTGAAAGCAATCAATCCTTAAACACACCTCTGAGGGCTTCTCTGACACAGTGAGCTCTCCCAGTGAAAGACAGGGTGAGACTTGGCTTCTCTTGCTAATATAAAGTGAACTTTAGCTGAGCTATGCTAGGGATGCTGTAACAGTAGCATGGGTATCCTAAATTTGGGGTATATATTACTAATTATTAGCTGAGAGTGAAGAGTTCTCATTCTCAAGGCAACCTGCATACACAAGCTATTAAATTTAAGAGCAAAAGAAGCAGAGGCTGATAATGGAAAAATATTGATTGAAGACCCCTGACCATTCCTTTTGTGTAGGTAGATCCGGCTCTTCAGTCACTCCCATGAATGAGATCCTGTAAGTGGTGTGAGATCTCTCTTGGTTTAGTCTTATTCCTAAGGATTATGATCATACCTGAGTAAAAACTTTAAGGTTCTACCTCTAAGGGGTTGACTCTCTCCCTGAGACTGTACATAGGGACTACTTCATTCCCTATCAGTTTTCCTCAAAAGATCACCTGATGTGGACAAAACAAGTGATTTGACAGCACAGAATACAATAGAGAGAGCCAAATAATCCAATCTTGACAAGAAAGTTCTTCTGGAACATGAAGTTACATACACAGCGTCTGCTAGCTCACACTAGAGACTGCCTATAGAAACTATTGCTTTTATTATTTTTACATCCCTTTAACCACACACAGCACAATCAGCACCACACTGAGGAAAAACACTGTTCATGGGCAGTGAACTAATGATGCTTAATTCCCTAGGAATATAGGAATATATATTTTCACCAACGACCTGGATGAGGGCACTGAGTGCACCCTCAGCAAGTTCCCTGATGATACTAAACTGGGAGGAGAGGCTGATACACCAGGAGGCTGTGTCGCCATTCAGCGAGACCTGGACAGGCTGGAGAGTTGGGTGGGGAGAAACTTGATGGAATTCAACCAGGGCAAGTGT
>NDXB01013265.1:0-17973 GCA_002631895.1 Agapornis roseicollis | reverse complement strand
TTATGGCAGAGGGGTTGGAACTAGATGATCTTAAGGTTCTTTCCAACCCTAACTATTCTATGACTGATTCTATGATCCTCCACGTGCCAGGGCAGTGCCAGTCATACCTGTGGGCGCCTGCTGCGGAAGCGGGCGATGCTGTAGAGGACACAGTAGCTGATGAGGCGGTCGCCAGGGTAGAGGGCTGGGAACTCAGTGGGCGAGAGCAGAGCCTCCATGCTGTCGGGGACATACCAGTCGATGGTGATGTCGCTGACGGCCGGCTCAATTGCCTTCTTCAGGGACTTGATCAGCTAGGGCATGGAGAGGAGCCAGTGTCAGGCACCACAGCGGGCCCCATGTCCCCCACAATCTCCATCCCTGCCTGGGCATTACCTTGGGCTGCAGCCTCTCAGCTGGGCTCAGGAACTCAGCATGACCCCGGCTCACCTTGGCCATGCCCTTCAGCAGCCGCCGGCACACCCTTGGGCCCATGCCAAAGCTGAAGCATCTGTGGGAGAGAGCCAGGCGATGGGAAGCCATGGCTGGGCTGATGCTGGGGCTGGGCAGCCCTGTGGTGAGCCCTGCAGCAGGGATGGGTAGGGATGTTTGATAGCCAGAGATGACACCCCAGCTGCGTGCCAGGTTAGTGTAATCATGGGGGAAGCTGAGCCTGTGCAGCTGGGAGATGTGATCGGTAAGGGGCTGGTGGAGGTGAGATTTGGGACTTCAGGATGAGAAATCATTGGGAACAACCCAAGGGACATGGAGAGCACTGTGACAGAGTGCCATACCTGACGGTGCTGGCCTGCCTGCGCATCAGCCGGAGGATCCTGCCTGTGTTGCCTGCTGCCATGTCAGTGAAGAGGAAGAGCTGGCGGGGGTAGCCATGGTGGAGGGGCTGTGCCAGCACCCAGCGCAGGGCTGCCAGCAGGTTGGTGCTGCCTGCATCTGCCCGCAGCCGGCCAAGGTGCTCGTAGGCGCGCTGCAGAGTTTCCTGCTCACAGGGAGAGCTGGGCTCGCAGCAGTCCCTGGCTCGCCAGCCATGACCCACGGCAGGGAGCAGGGAGCCGGAGCAGGGCTGGTGTGGGTTTGCCTGGTGGCACTCACGTTGCTGCAGAGGCGGCTGGACAGGAAGAGCGGCTTCACATCAGCACCAAAGCTGGCCAGGTTGAGCAGTGTTCCCGATGGGAGGCTCTTCAGGGCCACCAGCAAAGCCTCCTAAGGAGACAGTGGGGACCGTGGGGAGGCTGCTGAGGACTGGCCACCCAGGGAGCATCCCTGACCCCATGGCTGTGCCTCACCTTGATCTTGTCAAGATTAGGGCTGCTCATGGTGCTGCTGCAGTCAATGAGGAAGAGGACCTCACGGGTGATGCTCTGCAGGTTTCCGGGGACACCCTCTGCCACTGGGCAGAAGTTCAGCATCAGAACGGGGTTGGAGAAGATGTCTTTGTGGAAACGCTTCTGCACGAAAGCCACCTGCAAGCCAGGCAGGCCATGGGCTTTCTCATACCCCCTGGCCCATACCAAGGTCTTCCTCACCCACACCCCACCACTTCTTGCTCTCCTCCTCCTCTCCACCATGCCATGTCACCTGTCTCTCGCCGCTGCTGTCCTTCCTGGCAATCCGCATGTAGCCCCGGCGGCTCCGGATGAGGGCCTCGTACTCTGGGTATGTCATGGTGCCGTCCTCCATCACCAGGTGGGGGTGGTGGGGCTCTGTGGGGCACAGGGATGTTCAGGGCCACCCTGTGCTGCAGGGGCTGGGGGATGTTCCAGATGCTCTCAGGGCAGTGCTCCATCTCCCCCAAACCTGCTGAGAGCACTGTCCCCCCTCACCACAGGGGTAGAGGATGATCTCCACGTCCCTGTCGTAGCGGTGGGGCTCAGCCAGGGTGACGCAGGTGGTAGTGGCAGAGCTGGCCCAGGGGTCGGCATCGGCTCGCAGGGCATGGGATGGGCTCTCCAGCCCTGCAGGGAGGAAGTGGCAGCAAGGCAGCCCCTTGGCCCCACACCCGCTGGGCTCTGTGCCTGTGCTGGACCCAGCACTATGGCAGTGGCTGCTCACTGCCTGCTCTAATGGGATTAACTGGGCCAGCAGCCAGGATTGTGTCCCCACTGACCCTTATTCCCTCCTTGTTCATCCTCTCCCCCATCCATCAAATCTCCCAGGAACAGAGGCTGCTGACCCAGAGCTGCCCAAAGCCATCTGTGGGGTGACTCTGGAGGGTCCCAGCCCCGGGGGTGGGATGGGGAAAGGGCTTCTTTGCATGTAGGGAATACAAGACGATACTGGGGGAAGGGGGCTCACATCCTCTTAGAAGCATGGAGGGACCAGCAGGACAGTGTTGACGTTTTGGGGAGACTTTGTTCAACCAAATCTCACCACCTGAGCTGCCCCCCTACCTGCCAGCAAACAAGGGCCCTTCACCAACAGCTCGAAGGCAAACTCGTAAGGAAAAGGGTTGCAGGTCCGGCCTCGAAAGATGTCCACACTCTCCACAGGCACTGTGGGGGGAGTCTGGCTCCGGGCACCAGGCCCCCCGAAACAGCTGGTGGGGCTGTGAGGGGAGAGGTGGCAATGGCTCCTGCTCCCCTCCTTGCTCGCTTGGCATCAGCATCCCCCCCCCCCGGGGTGGCAGAGACTGAGGAAGCCGTGAAAATCACCATAGGGCCAACCTGTCGTCACACAAGCTTGCCGGCTCGCTCTTGGGGTCAGCGGGGACACGGGGTGTGAGGACGGGTGGCAGGAGGAGGTGCAGGGCCCCATCCGGCAGTGTGGCCAGCTCCTGCACTGTGCTCAGGGTGATGGACAGGCTCTCCAACGCGCACAGTGTGCCGGTGACGATGATGAAGGTGGAGCGCTCCACATCTTCGTCCAGGACGAGGTGGCCTGGGCAGAGGAGGGATGGTTTGGAGTCAGTGGTGTGTAAAATGGGGGGACATTAATTGCAGTAGCTACTCTCAAAGGGGACAAGAGTGCAGGCGTAAGAAGGGCCATGCGAAGGGACAGGTAAAACCCCAGGAGAGGTGGAGGGAGGCAAAAGGAAAGGCTGACATCTCCACCCCAAAGATCCCATCCCAAGGCACCAGGGTGGCCTGGCAGGGGCTGTCAGCCCCTCATATCCCCCCACACTTCATCCCTGCTCCTTTGAGCCTCCCAGCCAGGAGGGCCCAGCAGGATCACCTGTGCAGCAGCACTTACCGCCGGCACAGTGCTGTGGCTGGCTGGGGTTTGGGATGCACTGGAGGCAGCAATCCTGCACCCGGTGCCGGTTCTGCACCTGAAACGTCACCCGCCGGCTGCCTGCTGCTGCCTCAAAGCTGGCCACCACCTCCGACTGCTCCAGTGGGTAGATGAAGATGCCTATGGGTAGGAGAGAGCCCCGAGGCAGGTCCGGGTATCGACCCCGCTGTGGCATAGTAGAGCCCATGGCAGCAGCGCTCTGACTGGCAGGGTGGTTTAGGTGCACAGGAAATACACAGGGAGGACCCAGAGTCTCACTAGCTGGGAGGGCAGGGAGGATGAAATCCCCCTCTTCCTCAGCAACAGGAATGGGTTTGCTCAGCCTCACTCTTCTCCTGCCTGCAGGGTGATGCTGTGTATTGGTGCCACCACCACACCGCCTTTACTCTCCAAACTGAGCAAGGTGTGGGGCTGGGATGCCCTCCAGCATGGGTGTTTTTAGGGGGTGTGCAGGCAGCCCAGGTCCCTGCCAGCCCCCATAGCTCCCCCTTACCTTCCACGGGCTCCTCATGGGGGTTGGTGTACGTGAGGTGAGCAGTGAGACTCAGGGAGTACCCGTTGGCACAAGCCTTCACCTTGGAGCTCTTCAGGGGCAGAGGCTCCCAGGAGGACAGGACATACAGGCCTGGCATTGTCCCTCAGCGGGCAGCTGCAGGCAGAGGGGAGGCAGACACTGGGTGTTTAGAGACAGGGTCTGCCACAGAAAGGCTTCTGCATACGACTTATTTCCATCTGCCCAGCCCATGAGGAGGGGAGCAGGTCCCCAGCCCTCCCCATTCCAGAGACATTGCTCTGCAGCATCCATGAAACACATGGGCCTGGACCCAGGTCTCTGCTTGCACCCCAGCGCACCTACAAACCAGGTCTGGAGCCACAGGAGCCCACAGAAAGCTCTTCAACCTGACAGGTAAATAAACCTGGGCAGTGAAATGTCTTCTCCCATGGGAAGCAGCAGCTACATGCGAGCCCCAAACCCCATCAGACAAGCAGGGACTCCTAGACAGGACATAATGAACAGCCACATGCAGCCCATCTCTCAGAGCCTCCCCAGGCCATCTCCTGCACTAGCAGGGAGAGGAGCATCTGCTGCTCCCATCTCCATCCACCCACAGAGGTTACCAGGGTAATTGGTTAAAAAAACTGAAAACCAAAGGGCGAGGAGCCCACAGTGTATCTGGGACAAAGCCGTGAGCAGTGTTTGCTGGGGTTTAATAATTAACAACAAGGTCAGTGCTGCACGGAAGAGCTGCACAGAGGGGAAAGCACTGCAGGGGGAGAGCTCGGCTCTGGGGACGATGCTGTCTGCATCCGTGTGAGTAATGCTTTGCCCAGAGGTGGATGCATCCAGCATCCCACCCTTCTGCACTGGCTGCCGGAAGAAAGGTGGCAGGGGATGCCTTCCAGCTAGGAAACTATCCCACTCCACACCTCTCTTCTCTTTGGGAAAACCACCTGGAAGCAGCATCCCAAATGACTGCCTAGAGCCAAAGCATCTCTCCAACATTCTCCCAGCCTGTGGCATCAAATATTCACATACAGTATGTGGGTCAACCTGAGCCCTGCTTATCCATGGATGTGTGGGGCTCCTGCTCTAGGCATGGGTTTGCACCTCCATGCTGCATCCCCTGCCCACCCCAAGTGCCTGCAACCCAACAGCAGCAATGTCCCAGCATCACACCATGTGCTGGTGCTCCAACACGCAGCGTGGCTGGGGCAAGGACAAGGCCAGGTACAAGTGAACCATCTGGTACCCCCACTATGGTGGCCTTCATCCTGGGAACAGCTTGTACAAGCATTTGGAAATGGGAGGCTCAGAGCAGCCTCTGCCCACGGTTACAGGATGCACCTCGCAGAGCATCCTTGAAAGCAGAGCAGGGCTACATACCTGGAGGCAGCACCAGGATGGAGCCTTTGGCTGGTGTGAGGCAGAGAGCCCCTGAGAAGCTGGAAGTACATTAGCAACATGGCTGCACCCCAGGAAAGTAAGTCCATTATGCCAGAGGGGAGCTGTCTACGTGCTCAGTTGGCATCGCAGAGTTATGCTTGCAGGTCCTGCCCACCCAACCACTCCCTACTATCATCAATCCTCCACCCTGTGTGCAGGATGCTGAGCGCCCAAAACTGCTCTCCCACCACACAAGGCAGCACAGGGTCCCTGCAGACACTCTTTTTTCCTCTGCACCAGCCATGCCACTGCTGGGAACATCATCAGTCAGGTTCTGTTCTGACCACAGCACCCAGCTAGGCCCTGGGAACCGTGACACCCCTATCCCAGCCACATGGAGCCATTAAAGATGGATTTCACCCCAAAGTCCTTCCATTTGTTCCCAAGGCACCAGCTTAATGCTCAGCAACATGCCTACTATTTGCCATGCTGCCCCTTGGCCGGGGCACTGCCAGCTTGTTTACCAGGGACTTACTGGAGAAGCTGTCCTGGCTGCTTGTTATCACTTCACTTTACATTTATACTTGCAGAGTAAACAGGACCCATCTGTCCCTGCTATGCTTTGTGCTGCCTGCTCTAAGCCCTGTGGTAATGAATAAAACCAGACCTGATGGTCCTCATCCCAGCCTCTTCGTCCTCTTCCCCCAGGGCATCAAATTGTTCCCAGCTGCCAGCATGGCATCACCAACCCTAACCCGCAACCCCCTCCCTCTCCCCAGCACAGTTGCCAGTGCTTTTACAGCTGCCTCCTCTTCCTCCCTTCCCACCGGCTGCCCACAGGAGCTGGTTTAACCAGCAGCATTCCCGATATGAAGGGGGATGCAGCAGGAGTGGGGCTGGGGGCAGCTTGCCATGCCAGCAGCAGCAAAAGGCCCTCAGTGAAGGCCAGGAGGAGCTAACTCTTCAATAGGTCAGAATAACTTCACATCTCCTCTTACCCGTGGGCAGGCTGGGGTTTGCAGTGAGGCTGCTGCAGCAAGCCAGGAGCCTCAGCCCAGCTGACCCTCCTGAGCTGCCTGAGAAGTTATCAGTTTCACCTGCTGCAGCAACAGCCGCCCTCAGAACCCTGTGCCTGTGGGTGCCTCGTTCCTCCTCACCCTGGGGAAGGATGAGCCCAGCCCCTGCAGAGGCAAACCCAATGGAAATTTCCACTGGTGACAGATGCACAGGCCAGTACAAGAGAAGGATGGAAGGATGGAGCCCAAACCTCAGCAGTAGCTCCCGGAGCAAGGAGACATCGCTGCCCCTCCTGCTGCTCTGAGTTACCCCTGCTTCCCTCACTCTCTGTGGGACATCCCCGCATCACTCTGCTGGGCTGGGGCACAAGAAGAGAGCAGGATCCATCCCAACTCCTGGAGCAGGGAGGAGGCCACAGAAGCAGGAGGTGACAGCGCTGCTGCCCAGTGCCCGTGGGGCGTGTTTTGCAGAGAGCCCAAAGAAGAGGAGGAGTGGAGGGGAAAGGGGTTTTCCTGGCAGCTGCAGACGAAGGGAACAGGGTGAAGGGGGTGCTGTCCCCTGGCTGGCACTGGTGCTTCATCTGCTGGGAAGTTGAAACAGAGAGTAGAGTCTGCTCCACACGCACACGTGCATGCATGCACACACTGCATCCAGGACCACCGTGTCCAGGACCTGCGCTGCTGTTCTCGGCCCCCCCTCAGCCCCTTCCCCTTCCCAGAGGCGATAAAACCCCTGGAAAAGCCCAGCCCCGTGCCAGAGAGCAGAAGTTACTCGCCCCCGATGCACCCTAACAAAGGCACCCCCTGTGTCCCAGCCCCACGGATTTCCCCCCGACAGAGGCACATCCCGGCAGGACAGCCAAAACCAGGGGTCCCGCTGCTCCTCCGGGCGCGGGATGTCTGTGGCATGGACCAGGGACCAGCTGCTGATATCCTGGGGCACATTCCCAGCAGTTATTAGAGCCAGCCCAGCTGGGTCCGTGCCGGCTGGTGATTTCAGCACTTTTGTGGCCCTGCTGCCTCATCCCCCACCTCTCACCCTCCTGCGATCCGCGGCTGCCCCGACAGCGGGGGTGCGACCTTGGGGCACGCATGAATTGCAGAATACCCGCAGGGTCCCGGCTCACCGAGGTCCCAGACTCCCTCCCGCCCTGGCCCTTACCTGGAGGAGGAGAAGGATGACACAGGGGCTCCAGGCTCGGCTCAGCACCCACCGGGTCCTGCCCTCTGCAAAGCTCTCTGCCCTGCCGTGGGTTTCTCTGCCCCTCGGTCTGGGGTCTGCAATACCCAGGGGGATGAGCGGTCCTTCCCCGCCTCTCCTTGCTGCAGGCTCCCTCTCTGGCACTGGCTCCTTCACCGCCCTCGCTCCATCCCTCACTCCCTGTGCCAGCAGCAGAGCTGCTCCAAGCCCAGCCTCATTAAAGAGACACACTCCCTGGTACCTCCACCCCGGGGAGGGCCGGGAGATGCTCTCACGGGTGGCGCTGGCGGTCTCAGGGGATGGCCAGCACGCCCAGAGGGTGACAGGCACCGGCCAAAAGTAGAGCCCAACCCTGCGGGCTGCTCTGCATCCACAGCATGGCAATGTCCAGCCAAACCTGGGGGCTGGTGAGACCCCAGGGTGATGCTGTGCACCCACAAACACGGGGTTCAGCTGCTCAGGACATGTAGCCATTCCCTGTGTCCCCCCTAAACAAAACAGGGCAAAACTCCATCAGTCAGCTGTGCTGTCCTGTACAAATACCATGGGCCAAAAATTTCACAACCAGCTTCCCTAGGGAAGGTCTCAGCTGCCCTGAGACCACCGCAACAGGACCAGTTGCAGGAGGATGCTGAGCATCCACCCCAAACCCAGATGTCCTGGGGTCCCACCAGGGCTATCCTCATCTGCCACCTTGTGCTGTTGTGAAATTCCAGTCGCAAACAGCAGGAAAGAGGGGGGGATCTGGGGAGTCCCCAGCCTTTGGGTGACAAGTGTGACAATAAGCCCAGTGCAGACAGAGTGCAGACAGGAAAACCCTGTAAAGCCAGGACATGCCTGCTGGCAAGGAGGGTCTCACAGCCCGGGCCGTAGTGGGAATCCCTCAGCCACCACTGCCGGCTCGGCATTCCCAAGCGGGACAGGAAAAATCCGTCAGATTTGGGGCTAATTCCTGCGTTAGAGTCTCCAGGCAGCTCCCTCGCTTTGCTATAGATAGGGCTGTGCTGCAGCCGCTCTTTTTATAGAGCATGCAGAGGAGAGCCACCCCCTCCGCGCACCGCAGGACCCTGCCGACAACCTGGAGCCAGCCCAGGCACGCCGGCACGAACGGGGCCACACAGGGCAGGCAGCGCCAGCACAGGCTACCCGGTCATTAGCAGGGCATCTCGGAGTGGCGCCAGAGCGAGAAGGCCTGGCACATCAGCGGCTCCCCACCAGACCTCTCCCCTAAGCCGACCCACACACTACTACAGCTTCTGCTCCTCGGTACAGGTTTCACCGGTGGCAGCAGGAGCAAAGGGGGAAGATTTCGGAGGAAGGCACCCCTTGCTGCACATGGAAGCACAGGGCACACTCTCGACCCCTTACCCTGCGCTCCAGCCAACACAATTGTCTGGCACAGAGGTACTCTACGCGTCCCTGGGGTGCTTGCGAGAGCATGCTGAGCCATTCCCTCTCTCCATGCAAGATGCCCCATGGCACACTGCTTCCCCTTCTTGTGCTGCATGGGGAGAGAGGAGAGCTAAAGCATCCAGCTGCTCTCCTTCCCCAACATTTATGGCCGCAGGAGAAGGATGCTAACCCATATATTATCCCCCCATGACAGACGGAAGCTCTGTGAGCTGCTGGAGGCACAGCATGTGCCGCAGTGCATCCACACAGCCTGCGGCGTGCACGGGGCTCCCACTCCCATCATCACAGTAAGCATCACAGCTGCTCCAGTCCCAGAGAAAAACCCACAAGCTTTGATTTTTCGCTGAGATATTGTTTCTAGGCCAAGCTGAGGCGAAGAAAAGCATCCAAATGCAAGTGCTGCATAGGTGCCAGCAGCTGGGGTGATGGACTTGGCCAGCCCACGGCATCAGACACTGTCTGCAGCCCCAGTATTACAGCAGGTGAATAACCATGGTGTGCACATCACCCGAGACACACCAAGCCTCCCCCACCCCACTGGTGATCCACAGCAGCCCTGGGGAGGTGCAAACAGGCTCCATACAGCTCTCACACCAGCGTCAGACAACAGGCATGCGTGTCCCTGCTCTGCACTGTCACAGCTTCCCAACAGCAGCTTGTCACAAATGGATGCCTGAGAGCTCGGCACTGCCTTTCAGCAGAGAGCTGAGCTCAGGTGTGCATTAAACACTGCAAAGCAGGCCTGGCTCAGCCCAATAGCTACATTATGTACCCTCACACCCCAGAGACGTCACAAGCCCTCACCAGCAGCAGTACCATACAAGGGACCAGTTGTGATCTGGGTATTTATCCCCAAATCACCTGTACCTTGTTCTGGGTTTATTGAACTGAATTATCACACAGAGATAGGGCTAGTGGAGGGAAGCACAGGCCACAATGCTCTTACAGATGCTCTCAGGTCCTGAGTCACTGATAGTTTAGTGCTATGGGAGGAAATAACCTGAAGCCCAAGGAGATAACAGCCGGTGTCAGGCTGGGAGCAACTGTGCTCCCAGGCAGAGTCTCTGCCTGCCAGGAGAGGGGCAGGGGTGTCCTGTTCAGCTCTCTGCTGCTCATTAATCAGAACAAATTAAAGGAGATCCTGAGGATGGGTAGCCATAGAGGATGAGGAGAATGCCAGCAGTGTTTCTGGCTGAAATCAGGCACGTCTTGGTTTAACTTGTGTAATATTGGCCTGCCCAGCTGCAGAGTTACAGTGGGGCTGGAGGGAGAAGGCAGCAGGAAATGAAACATAAGCAGCGAGAGATATGGAGACATCAGGGACCCTTGGGAAAAAGAGCTGGGAAAGCTGCCAGTGCTCCTGCCCAGACTTAATGGAAGTCCTCCCAGGGTGCTCGAGCAGGCATAGCTCTGACACAGGCCCAGGACACGCACTGGTGGCTGCTGGGTTTTCTTACCACAGCCAAAAATAGCGGGGCTTGAAGCTGTGGGTTGGGCATAGGGATCTTGCAGCACCCACCCCGTGGAGCTGCTGGGCTCACTGTACAACCTAACCCTGCCTCACCGCGGATCTTACTAAGGCACCAGGCTCGCTGCTGAAAGCGAAACTCCATGGGTTTTGGGAACCAGAAACCCGGCGTGCTGCTGACGCATGCCTCCACTTCCTGTACAGAGGCTGAAGCGTTCGTACGGGCTCTGAGGCAGGTTCCACGAGAGCCTCCTTTCACAGCAACAGCAACAGCAGCAGCAGCAGCAGCAGCAGCAGCGTGCCCAAGGGTGTGTATTATCACTCCAGCTTCTCACTGCTAACCATCTTCCGAGGGTCGGGCAGTGGTGTCAGCAGCAATTGGGGCTCAGCCACACAGTAGGTCCCATCAGGTCAGCCTGTCCCTTTGCATGGGAGCCCGAGGGTAAATCTGGGGTGCTGCATACCAGGCAGGGGTGTGCTGGCCTGCCTCCCAGCCAGGCTCGGAGACAGGGATGTGGTGTAGGGGCCTGGGAACCCCTCCTAGGAGCGGCGGCCGGGGAACTGGGCTGAAGAGCTTGGGTGGAGAGAAGGGAGAGGGGCAGGGGGAAGAGAACCGGGAAGAGAAACCACCCCAAAAGGCCCGGGGCTGGGGAGAAGGGGAGGAGGGAGCAGGGCGCGGGCGAAGCTGCAGGGGGTCATCCCCAGTCCAGAGCACCCTGGTGTTCGCGCGGCTCGGGGCACCCACGGCGGGGAAAAGGCACCGGATGCGGGCATGCCTGGGCAGATTCCCGCGGGCCGGAACGGCCGAGCGCCTGCTTCCCTCTAGCGGGGAGCGGCGGCGGAAGGAAAGGGGCGGTTTGGCCGGCCCGGCTGCACCCAGCCCCGGCTCCCCGCCCCATCCCGCTCCTACGGGTACGTGGTGCGGGCGGGGCACGCTTCCGGAGCGGCGGCGGAGCGGTGAGAGCGGGCGGCGCTGGCACCGGGGGGCAGCCGCCGGGCGTCTGCGGGCCCCGCGCCCCGGCCCAGGGCACGGGCTGGGGCTCCCGGGGCGGTGCTGGGTTCTCTTCCCCACGCGTGTCCCGCCATGGCCCTCGGGGAATCCGCCAGCTCCCGGTGCGGCCGCGGTACCCAAGGGCAGCGGTCCCTTGACGCTGCGGAGGTGGCCTCGGGAACAGGTCCCCGTCCCCCCGCACTGGACTCGCGTGGGCTGCCCTGGTCCCTCGCAGGGGTGGGTTTCTGGGGGGTGGCGGCATACCCCTGGGCTGTCTCACCCGGGAGCAGGCGTGGGGACAGACAGCACTGGCAGCCTGTGCAGGCAGGCCATGCCGGCAGCCAGGGGCAGGCACAGGGAGGATCAGAGGAAGGGAAAGGGGGTGTCTGTTCAACTTCATTCCGTACCCACAGCACCAACCCGTCTGACACACAGCAATGGGGAGACCACAGAAGAATGCCACCAGGGCGTCATCGCCTCGGCCAGGCACCACCGCCTCCAAGACTGCCCCCACTACACCACAGCTTTCCGCCTCGGCTACCAAGGCCCAGACTGCAGCTGTGGGCAGCAGATCCAGGAGCACTGCAGCTGCCAGGGCTACTGGCCCCAGCCGGGGGCAGGGAGTAGAGCCAGACTTCTCTCAGCAGAGACCCACAGCATCGCGTGGAGCCCAAGGAGGTGCTGGGGACCAGCACAGGGCATCCACTGAGAGTTATTCTGCAACCCAGAAGAAGGCATCAGATGCCAAAGCAGCTGCCAGTCCAGCCAGACCCAACACCAAAGCAGCTGCCAGTCCAGCCAAACCCAACACCAAAGCAGCTGCCAGTCTGGCCAGACCCAACACCAAAGCAGCTGTCAGTCCGGCCAGACCTAACCCATGTCCGCAGAAGCAGCAGCCTGTGGATGACCTTAGCAGGGCCTGTGGCTGGTTCCTGCCCCCACTGGAGAGCCAGGACATCCCACGTGTGGAGAAGGAGACCCGCGGCCAGCGGAGCAACCCCAAGTGGTACGAGTGGCGGGCGAACCGCATCACTGCCTCCATGGCCCCCAGGATCGCCAACAGCAATTTTGCCAATGGCAAGACTGACAAGGTGCCACAGTCCTACCTGAAAGCAGTGGTGGACTCCAGCCCCAGCATGCGGACGCGAGCCATGGCCTGGGGGATTGAGAATGAGAAGGTGGCCGTGCAGGCTTATGAGCAGCTGAAGTCACAGGCAGTGGGCAAGCCAGTGCGGGTGGAGGACTGTGGCCTCTTCATTGACCAGGATAAGAAGTGGCTTGCCGCCAGCCCAGATGGCATCATCAAGGAGGCAGCCACAGGGAAGGCCCTAGGGCTGTTGGAAGTGAAGTGTCCCTACAAGCACAGGAACAATACGGTACGTGATGCCTGCAATGACAAGGACTTCTGCCTGAAGATGGATGGGGACTCCTATGCCCTGAAGAAGGATCATGCCTACTTCACACAGGTCCAGTGCCAGCTGGCAGCCACTGGCTTCCAACAAGCTGACTTTGTGGTGCACACCAACAAGGAGACAGCCGTGGTCCCTGTGAAGTTTGACTCTGAGTTCTGGGGGCAGACAGTGCCCAAGCTGGAAAAGTTTTACACTGAGGCAGTGATTCCCCACCTGCAGAAGGCAGGCAGCTCTGCCCTGGCCAAGGAGGAGTAGACCCCTTTGCCCCATCTTGTTCATCTGCCACAGAAACCCTCCTTTGGTCCCTAGCATAGAAAATGCACCTGGGTCTGCTGCTGTTCTTGAACTGTGCCTCAGGACTGAAACACTGCCAGCAGGACCCTGTTTTGGTAGGGGTCTCCATGAACAGTCACCTCTAGTGCCTTCTTGTCCTGGCACCCTCACTGTATCCCCCATTTGACCAAACAACACCCCCTGATGGAAGCTGGTAGACCTCTGGATCTGCAGGGGAAGCCAGTGATACCTCCATGCTGGAGTAACAGGCATATTTTGTGGAGAAAACTGGATCCTTTGGCATCTCAACTGTCAGGACTAAACTGTAGCTCTGATCTGGAGCCAGGGAAGTTTTGTCGAAGCCCAAGAGTAAAACAGCTTTTCAGGCAAATAGTGATGCAAGGGCATGTGGACACACTTCCTCCTTGAGCCATCAGACCTGCTTCTTCTTTGGAGTAACCCATGATGTTCACAATGAGTTGGCTGCAGCCTTGGGAAGATGGCATCCATTGAAGAGGTTATCCCCTAGCCCATCCGCTTCCAGAGGACCTTCCTGTGAAGCATCCCTGTGCACTGCAGCGGGGTGGGGAGGTGGTCATCGCTCTATTAAACACAAGATGCACTGGCCTGCTTGTTCCCTGTTGTTTGTGCACCCTGGTGTTTACATGAGGTGGGTTACCAGGGCTGACTGGGATCCCCACACCAGGTCCCCTCGCAGCCACAGCAGAAGGGGAGCACTTGTGTCCCAGAGGGACATGAGACCCAAGGCCAACAAATTATGCCAAAGCCACCACTGTTATGGCAAAAGTACTTTATTATATACATAAGACTCCAGCCACACTCCACAGGGCAAGGACCAGAATTCACTATTTTACATATCAATACAAAGTAACTATAAAAACAAAGCACTTTTGGGGCCCAGGCTTTCCATAGGAGAGGCACAGGGATGAGCCTGGGGGGTGCTGAGTGACAGGGGCTGCCCCACACTCTCCCCCGAGCTGTGGTCCCACAGTAACCAGATGTGCAAGTAGAAAAGAACCCAGTTAAGAAATACAGTCGTGGGGGCTGTCCCACTCCCGCTTCAGTCAGCAGCGCACCAGGGGCCGAGCTGAGCGTCACCAGGCCAGGAGCAGGGGCTGTGTCCCCCAGGGAAAGTGCAGAAGGCACACGGGCCAGGCTTTTTGGAGGGGCCGTGAGGAGGAGGTGGGATCCAAGTGCACGTGGGGCCCCAGGAGATCACACACAGACACCACGCACAGGGAACACAGAGGGGGTAAAGCCTTCCACTGCCGAACTTCACCAGGGGGCTGGAGAGGGCACATCCCGTGTCTCCGGAGCAGCAGTTGCATAGCAGAAGGGGCTCAGGGCCCACTCTTGACAAGTCATTAATTCTACATGTTCAGGACCAAAAAAACCCCATCCCAACAACCTCAAGTGATGGAGGGAGTGCTGGGAAGCAAAGCCCTCCCAGCTCCTGGCTCCATCCAAGCTCAGGACTCAGCACCCAGCTGGTGTTGAAGCACATGCTCCACCAGGCAGCCCTGCAGGTAGGAGATGTCCTTAGGGTACAAGCTCCAGTTGTTTTAAACTGGGCGTGGAAAACATGGAAAGCTAACCAGAGCACTCTTCTGATCCCTTTCTGAAGGGCTGCCAGCCCTGAGGATAACTTCAGTCTCCTACAAGGAATCTCACCTTTCTTCACATAGGAGACCTCAGTGAAGTTGGAGAACATGAACTAAGGAGGGCTGCTCAGCATAACAGCCCTTGCAGTCATCTGCTAGAGGATGCCTTTGCTAATCCTGACCCATCAGGGCTATCCTGGGGCTATGGGGACAGCAAACAAAACCAGGAGCACCACGGGATGGACCTCCCCTGTGCAGCCTACAAGGCTGATGAGCCAGAGATGGATTTCTCCACCAATGCCCCTAAGATGCAAGAGCCCCAGTCTGCTTTGGGCATCAACAGGACCAATGTCCCTTCCCTGCCTACCCTGGAGGGCAGCACACTACATCCCTTGATGTAGTGTAGCAAGTAGGTGTAGCCCTGCCTGGGCTGCTCCTACTTGCTGGAGAACTTGGGTCACTGGGGCTTTGCCATTGCAGCCCACCTGAAGGTTCAAGGGAAATGGTGATGAAAAAGGAGGAAGGGGCGTCACATCTTAGGATAAGTGTAAGCTTCCACCACACCACAGAAAAACTACTTGGACTAGGTTCTCCTTGGCTGTCCTGGGGGAAAGGCACTGGGACAGCCTCGTGCAAAGACAGAGATGTTTCCGAATGACCTGGTGCGTGGCTGGGCCACCCTCCTCTCCCCCCCTGCCATTTCTGGGGTAACAGACCTCTGCAGCCAACACAATCCTCAGGGAGGACACGCATGGCAGCTTCCAGGAGTCAGAAGTGCAAGGGGGACAGTCCAGCCCCCCGCCCAGCCCCTCCACTGCCACTACTGTGCATTGATTGTCTAGCCAAACCAGGCTACAGTCTGCTGTTGAGAAAAGGGGACCCCCACCTCCCTGCTTTGGAGGAGCTTCAGTCACAGAAGCGCTTGCGGGGCACCGTCCGAGCTCGGTTCGAGCGGCGAATCTCCTGCTTGGCATCGCGGCACCGCTGGCAGATGAAAACCTCAGGCACGTTGGATTTGCGGATCTTGGCACAGGAGAGGTGGATCCAGGTCGCGCACTCATTACATTCAATCATGGGCCTCCCTGCGAAGGGCTTCAGGCAGAAGCAGGTGATCAGATCCCAGGCATCATCATCTGGTCAGGGAGAGAGACACTGGTCAGAAATCACCTTAGCAGCTGCAGCCAGGCTAGCCAGTTCCACTGGTGATAAACGCGATAGCCCCCACTCACCTTCTGCTTTGGTGTTGGGTGCTGCTGTGAATTCAACTGCTGGAATCGCAAAAGGGGAGAAAAGAAGAAAAGACCAGATGAGCAGACAGCCCTGCACTCCACTTCAGACACTCCACAGAACAGAGCTGCCAAACAGAGCTGCTCTGCTCTTCAGGCCCCTCCAGGTCCCAGTGGTATTCCCCTTGCTGGGAGAGGCTTGGGGCATTCACAAGGCCTCCCTGCAGCCAGCACAGGTAACTCCAGCTAAGGGAGGGACCATCTTCATCCCTGGCTACAGCATAACAGAGCCCTCTGCACTCACCACTAAGTTGGGAACTCCCTCTGCTTGCATCTTCTCCTTCACTTTGGTCCAAGGTACTACAAGAACTGGGGCTTTTCCTCCCTCCAGAGCAGAGGCTGTGCTCCTTTAGCTGAGGGTCATCTCCTGCTGGCTTCTCGGTCCCCTGCTCTCTAAGCATCCAGTCCTTCTCCTTCTTCATCAGTTTCTCCAGGAGGCAGTCGGGCTGGGAGTCCCCAGCTGGGTTGAGGGACGGCTCCAGAAGCTGCTCTTTCACAGGAAGCATTTGTCCCTCTGGCGCAGCTGGCTCCTTCACCCCATCCTGCTCTGCGCCAAAGCCCTTCCCAGTGCTCAGCAGCACACTCCTCGCCTCCGGCTCCAAAATGAGTTTCTTTGCTGGTGGCTTCTTCTGTTTGGTTTGCTGGGGCTGGACATCATAGAAGCTGGTGGGGAAGGCTGGGCAGCTCATGAGCAAGCTGCTCTCCACAGCCCCCCTGGCCGTGGTGTTCCTGCTCCTCCCATCATCGGTCAGGACATGGCAGTCGGAGGAGTGGGATGAGGCCCAGCTATCACTGTCCTGAGTGCTCCCTGTGCTGTTCTGGGGACTCATGCTGCCTCCATGGGTCCAGGGCTCATTCTGCAAGAGGGGAAAATGCAGGACTAACATGGGAGACTGCAAAGCAGACATTCAAGGGTAAGGAGGAAGGAACTGGGGATGGAGAACAATTCTTGAGGAGAGAAATTAGAAGCTGGGTTTGCACAAAGCAGAGAGCCCAGAGAAACCAGTCTTTTCATAAAGGAACACCCTGTGAACCTGCTTACCTCTTCAGGGTAGGGGATGTAGCCTGCATAAGCCAAAACGAAGGTGCAGAACTGGTTGAAATCCTCCACGGTTCTCTGTCGTTTCTGCAACGGCTGCAACAAACACCATGTGTTAATTAAACTGCCCTATACCCCTACCTGAGCTGAGCATCCCAACCAATCCTGCCAGGCAGCGCTGGACCACCAGACAATTACACAAGCACATAATCTTTAGATCACCCAAACATCCATCCATCCCCTAACCCATCTGCATCATCTGGGTCGACAGATGCAGCCTTTCCCTTCAGAGCCCGTACCGCGGGGGGACACGGTGGGACATTGGAGCGGCGGCAGCCGCCCGGCACAGCATGAGTCAGAGGCTCGGGAGCTCCGAGCCATGGATGTCCGCCCACAGCGGCTGACTCAGGGACACAGGGAGAAGGTGCCGGCCGACTGGGGCTTCCCCGGCTCAGCCGGAAGAGGCCGGCGCCGCTCGGGACCAAGTCCCGCACTCGGAGCTCCGGGACCCCGCGGCAGAGACATCCCCGCGCCGGCGCCCCCACAGCCATGGGCGGAGGAGCAGACACCTCCCCCCCGTCCCCGCCGGCACCGGGGGAGCCCCTGCGGCCGGGCCGCTCCCCCCAGCACACGGCGGCCGGAATCGCCGGGGAGGGGCGGGCAGGGGGCGGCCACCGCCCGTCCCCGCGCCGGGCACCTGATGGCTCCCAAGATGGCGCCGCGCTCCCGGTCCTGCCCCGACCGACCGCGGGGGGGAGGGGGCGGGGGAGAAAGGGAAGAAAGGGGAGGGGTGAGACCCCGCTCCCGCACACGGGCATCCCCCTCCCCCCCGGCACGGGACCTCCGGAACCGGCACACAACAGCGCGCGCACCCCGCTCGCACACGCACCCCGGCCCGCCCGGTACGAGCACGCCGCAAACACACACACACACACATATCCCGGCCGCGCCGCCAGCACCCCCCGGACCCCATGTGCCACCACCCGCCTGCTACCCCCCTCCCGTTTCCCCGGCACCATCGCCCGCCCCTGCCCACAGCCGCCCCTCGGGGCTCTTCCCACAGGTACAACCCCTACGGACGCATACACACAGCGCCGCTCCCCCCTCCCGTTCTCACGGGGCACGCACACAGACACCCC
>NDXB01013264.1:71150-104947 GCA_002631895.1 Agapornis roseicollis | reverse complement strand
GGATGGAAAGGAAGGAAGGAAGGATGGAAAGGAAGGAAGGAAGGATGGATGGAAAGGAAGGAAGGAAGCATGGAAAGGAAAGGAAGAAAGGAAGGATGGATGGAAAGGAAGGAAGGAAGGATGGATGGAAAGGAAGGAAGGAAGGATGGAAAGGAAAGGAAGGAAAGGAAGGGAAGGATGGAAAGGAAGGAAAGGAAGGAAAGGAAAGAAAGGAAAGGAAGGAAAGGAAGGAAAGGAAGGAAAGGAAGGAAAGAAGGAAGGAAAGAAGGAAGGAAAGAAGGAAGGAAAGAAGGAAGGAAGAAGGAAAGGAAAGAAAGGAAAGGAAGGAAAGGAAGGAAAGGAAGGAAAGGAAGGAAAGAAGGAAGGAAAGAAGGAAGGAAAGAAGGAAGGAAAGAAGGAAGGAAAGAAGGAAGGAAAGGAAGGAAAGGAAAGGAAGGAAAGGAAGGAAAGGAAGGAAGGACGGATGGCACTCCCAGCACCAAAACACACCTCTTCTTATTTCCCTCTCAATGCAGTCCAAAGGCACTCTCTACAGCCTCAGTTTATATGGTTCCTCACTTGATGGCTCCGCTTCAGGTGTCTCTTCCGGATTTTGATCATCCACTTGACACTTAACTTCGCAAAGTCCGCGGCCTTGAACAAAGCCAGGAAGATGCCACAGAGAAGAGCAATCATGTTCCAGGGGTTTGCTGTCACAATCTGGAAGAGATGACAAACGCCATTCCCTTCACCTCACTCAGCATCTATCAAACTCTACTGCTGTCTTCTCCAGCATGTTCCCTTATGCCATGCACATCCTGCCATCGTTTCCCAATTCTTTCCATCAGGAAGAAGATGCACTGCACCAGCTGCAAGGCTCCTTTTAGGGTATTTAAGGCTTCTGAATTCCAAACTTTAGGGAGTTGGCCATTTTAACGTAATACATTTAAATTATTTGCTTGCCTTTTGTAAAGAAAGTCACCTTAAAGAAGCTCTTTCAGAAGCCAAAGCACAAAGCAGCAGTGTGAAACTAAAGCTGCCTTTGCCAGCAGTGTCTCCTGCAGACCCACAAGTATTTGATGTTTCTATTCACTCAATTAGGGGAACTGGCTCAAGAGTAGCTACATTTGTTCATAGTTTGTGGACGAGGTCCTCAGTGCCATGGGGCACTGATGGCCTTGGCAGTGCTGGGGAATGGTTGGACTTGATGAGCTTAAAGGTCCTTCCCAACCCAGGTGATGCTGTGGTGGCCTCTGGTTGTCAGAAAGGGCCATTTAAAACACAGCGTACTGAGCAGGTTTCCTCTGCACACTTTGCCATTCTCTGTTTTTATGGGGAGGACCAATGTATCTGACCTCCTCCCTGACCACCAGAACAAGATGTAGCTCATGTGCTTAAGGCACACACACCTGCAGTGCCTCACTGTGTATCTTCTAAGCACTCCAGGGCCTGCCCATGGTACACACTGAGCTCGACTGCAGAATGCACTTTTGCATTTGAATGCAGTATCAAATTCTAGTAACAAATAAAAGCTAGACCAGGCTATTGCTATTGTTCTGATGCAAGGCGAGGTTTCTTGCTTGTCAGTTGATAAAACACTTTAAGTCAGTTTATCCAAGCATGCTTCTTTTAAGCAAGAACGTTCACGCTTGAACTGAAGCTGCCGTTTGCAAGGGCAGATGTAAGACAGATGTGCTTTTTATTTAGCTACGTGTACTCCAGCTGCAAACAGAACGCTGAGTGTCCCCAAGCCAAGGAACTGCATCAGCTGGTCCTGACCTCTGCAGAACATGCATTACTGGATATGAGAAAAAGCCTAAACTGACACTTCAGCAGTAACCTCTCACTCTTCCTCTGAATGAGGTACCAGAGGCCTGTGCATGCATAAACCATGAGCGTGGACACTCAGAGAGCGGTTCAAGAAGGGACTTGGCGTGTTACTCACATCTTGCACAGTCTGTATGAAAGGATCTTTCCATTCGAATACCACAAAAAACAGCTGGTCGCTTCTTGGTTTAGTTCTCTGGTCAATGTAGTTCACCACGCTGGTCTGGGGAGAGGGGAAAAGAGGAAACAGAGGTGCGGGTTACCTGCTGCAGTGGTCTGATGAGTCTGCCGTGCAACAGAAAAGCCTTGGAAGAAGGTGAAAAGAGCAGACTGCTCAGGGTCTTCCAGTTTAGCCTTCCTCTCCCTGGAACAGCAGGCTCCCAAACTATGGGAAGGGATGTTTCTTCCAGGTTTGGTCCTACTCTTTTCCTGTTTCTCAGCACTATAACTTAACACTGTAACTCTCAGAGCATATGGGAGCTTTACCACCTTGTGTTTTCTGGTCTAACCCCTTTACCACCTTGTGTTTTCTGTTCTAGCCCCTGTATTTCTACAGCTCATCTATTTCCTATAGTAGAGCAGCATCCCAACTGCAATCTGGCAGAGAAAACTGCACACCAGGAAACAAGGAGTACTCAAAGCTAAATGAAGGCAACGGAAAAGGAAGGAAAGACCAACTAGTGACTACTGGGCTGGTGAGCAGACTGACCGACTGTGCTATGTGACCTAGTATTTGTATCCATCTTCCTGGTATGGCATCTCCCAGCTTTAGATGTGAGAGGTTAATGGACTTCCTTATGCAATTTGAGCAGGCTTTCAAACAAAACAAGTGCGATTTATGTCCGAACTCTTTCAGCTTTTACTATATTATGAATGGGCATCTGAACCCCAAATTCACGTTTGTACTGATTCCTATTTCCTAGGTTTTATTCAAACCCAAAGTAACCAACCCACAAACCCTAAAGCTAACACAGCATTCACCTACTGGGCAGAGCCCATAACTGCTGGACTAAATGGATGTTTATGGTCCCAAAAAGCTCAGCTTCTCCTGAGTCTGATTCAGTTTGTTTCCACTTTGAGCCATGTTCGATTGGGCACTGCTTTCCCCTTCATAATGCTTTGCCACATAATGCCCTACCAGTGAGAAGCGAAGATTTCTTCTACTTCATTTTGATCTCCACAAAGTACTCCTTCCAAGTGCACCATGGACTAAGGTAAAGAGTGGTCTCTGGAAGATACACTGGCTGGAAAGGACTCCTCCTTACATTCTCATTTCCCACCACTGAGGATGCTTCCCCTCCAACCAACACTGAGAGCAAGGTAAAAATCCCAAACCACAATCCTTTTCCCGTCCATTAGTGTGAAAAGAACAGGAATGAAAGGCAAACTCATTTCACCCCCAGCTAAGGTTGCATCTCCCACCTGCCTACTTTCTAGCTCTAAATGATGTAAGCAGTTCAAGTTACACCATGTTTCTAAGGATACTCAACACTTAAAAATCCCAAACCCAAACAACAAGCAAACACAAGAATGCTACAAAAGATACAAGGCTCAGATTTACCTCTTCATCCTAACATCTGCCCCTGTCATAACAGCTAATAGTCGAAAGAGGAATTGGTTATTTAGGCAATTCCTTTAGCAGTTGTTCCCCACCTTGATCTAAAGGAAGCTGTGTTAATACTTCTACATTGGCCTCTTCAAGCCCTTACCTCTGACTACAGGCATCACTTATAACACCACATTCAAGGCCTGGATTTTCTGGCCTCCCCATTAGGAGATGTTTGCCTGAGGTGTTTCACAAAGCCACACCAAGAGCCAAACGCACCAAGACACTGAGGCTTTTACAGAACTTCTCCATGTTAAGAATGCAAGTAACTGTACAGCCAAACCTGCTCTGTGGTGCAAGGTGGAATGGATGCAATGGAACAAAACCCAAGCTCCTGAGGCTTCACTTCACCAGCCAACCCACCCTTCTTCCAACTCATACTGCTGCTTGCCCCAAGAACTGGTTCAGTTGGCCAGTTAGCATTGAAATCGTTGCAGTCACTAGTCCGTGGCAAACTAAGACATCCCAAAACACTCTTTCCAAGTGGATTGGGTTGGGGTTTTTACCTCTTGTTTGAATTCAACAGTCTCACTGCCATCTTCTTCTTTTGTTTTCACCAAAGACATCTTGACCCAAGTTCGAAAGCCTCCGGAGAACTTCCAGCTGGAATACGAACTTTCACAGTCCTTCATGAATTCTGCCTTTTCTGGACTAAAGGAAAAAGAGCATTGCTTCACTGACCAAGCCTGGGAGGTCCTGCTGCAGGCAGGAGAATGTCAGACCTACAGGCACCTCAAAGCATGTTCAAAACCCAACTACTAAAGCTCAGCGTATCTAAACCACTGTGACCAGAGATGCTGTGATCAGTGACAGCACCTGCACTTGCGTTCTTAACAGCAGAAGAACATGGGTTACCTGGTGCCCGACCATCACCATGGGGTTCTGCCTGCTCCCAGGCGTTGTTCTGCCTTACAGGGGGGTTCACTCTGCTCATCTCTGGGACAAGACCCCAGGAAACAACTCACCCCAAGGCAATAGGTGGAAGGAAGAGCCTAGAGGCAGGGCAGGCTGCTTCCTCCTGTTTCTGGGATGCAAATGAATGAATGGGTGGCAATGCAGACTTACTTAAAATGCTTTGACATTTGTTTTTGGTGTTATTTCTGCAATACCAGGGCTGTTTTCCCAGTAGCCCCAGAACAGCAGCATTGCTTCCTGCCTTGTTTTTAAATACAGTGAGCATAAGCCATTTTAAGGCTTCCCTCATGCTACAAGTGGCAAGGAGGTAGCTCCAAGGCATATCTGGTCTCCATCCTGCTCTACAAACTGCACAGGACACAGTGAATGAACCGTGCTGTTTACTTGGAGCTCCTCAGCACTGGGATTTCAGCCACTTTCACGTCATCTCCATGAAATAAGCCTGGCCCTGCAGCTGCTTTTCCAAGAAGGTTTCATTTGAAATGAAGGGGGAAACCACTGCAATGAGTCACGAACCATTAGAGCACAGAGCTGAGCTTTACTAAACGTGGATTTCAGGCTGCAGAGATATATCAGCCTCCTAGAGACAAGGGAAAGGGCTTTGACTCAGAGTGAATCCATCTTCCTAAGTGACGAGTATAATTTGCTTCTATGACAGAAGGTCATAGAATCACAGACAGGTCTGGGTTGGAAAGAACCTTTAGACCACCCAGTTCCAACCCCTGCCATGGACAGGGACCCCTTCCACTNATAGAATCACAGACAGGTCTGGGTTGGAAAGAACCTTTAGACCACCCAGTTCCAACCCCTGCCATGGACAGGGACCCCTTCCACTGGAGCAGCTTGCTCCAAGGCCCTGTGTCCAACCTGGCCTTGAACACTGACAGGGATGGGGCAGCCACTGCTGCTCCGGGCACCCTGTGCCAGCGCCTCAGCACCTTCACAGGGCACAGCTTCTGCCTTAGATCTAACCTGAACTTGCCCTTTTCCAGTCTGAACCCATCACCCCTTCTCCTGTCGCTGCAGTCCCTGATGAAGAGCCCCTCTCCAGCATCCTTGTAGCCCCCTTCAGACACTGGAAGCTGCTCTGAGCTCTCCACGCAGCTTCTCTGCTCCAGGCTGAGCAGCCCCAAAGTTCTCAGCCTGGCTCCATATGGGAGGTGCTGCAGCTCCTGAGCATCCTCGTGGCCTCCTCTGGACCTTCCCCAACAGTTCCATGTCCTTCTTATGCTGAGGACACCAGCACTGCACACAGTGCTGCAAGTGGAGTCTCAGCAGGTGCATGACTGGGTCTGCTGGGAAACTAAGGTCTTTCAGGAGAAAGAAGGAAAGATGCAGAAAAGCCAAGCTGAGGCAGCCAGCTCTTTTCCCAGAGAACACGTCTGTCCTGTTCTAGCACTGACTGGATTTTTACATCTCAGAGTTGTGTGTTTGAAGGCCTGGCTGCAGAGCATTGGCTTTGCTAGGTTTTGCCTTCCTAGGAATGTTTGCGGGCTCATCTATTCAGCCCGAGCAGGCAGCGGAGTACACAGCACCCATCAGTACGTATTCTTTCTGTCAGTGTGTTCTATTGCTGCAGGTTTGCAGGAACAAAAGGAACCCTGATTCCAGAAACTAAGGGAAAAAAGACAGGAAGAGTAAAAACTCTGCATACAAACAAAAAGGAGAAGGGCTCCTGGAAAGAAATTCTAACACACTTTGCCCATCAAGGCAGATGATATCCCAAAAGTGGTTGTCCAAGTCAGCACTGTCTTCACGTATCTTTATGTATCTGTAACATGAGGCGCTGCATCCCAATAGGATGGCGGGGCACCGCAAGAGAGCCACGGGCAAAGCTTAAGCACAAAGCCCGCTGCTCCTAACCCTGCAAACCAATGACACAGGGAGACCTAATGTGACACTGATTTCTTCCCCCTTTGCCGCAGCTGATGGGACAGGAGGAAGAGCACAGCTCTGCCACTCGGGGGAACATACAGAATTAGCACTCTGCCAGCCAGTCATATGCCTAATGCCTGCCTAAATACAGCATCCTAGAAAAGCTTTCCAAACCGACATGGAAAATTGAGGCAGGAAGCTATGACACAGAGCTGAACGTTACAGCCACAACTTCAATGGTAGGCAGACAGCAGCAGTATCCTTTGTCTTCAACTGTAATTGCAGGCTTGAAAAAGAAAGATTAATATCTTAGGAGAAGCTGTGGAGGAATGATCTCAGATGGGATCTCTTTGCAAGTGCCCATAATTCAGACCACTGCCACAGAGTCAAAAGAGAAGCAAAAGCTTTTCGTAAGTGATAGCAAATAACACAGCTTAAACCCCAGACACGCTAAGTGAACACAATATAGGCACTTTAAGCTGCAGATCAATTCTCCAGGCAGCTTCTTTTGACTCCTTTACCCCAAAGGCAACCTGCAAAGGCTGCACATTTGTTTGCTACATTCACTAAGTTCTCTCTTATGTGGTCCTTTGCATGAAAGGAATACCCTGCTCCAGGCTGCCCCGAAGGATCAGCCGCACCTCAAAACCATGCCAGAATTCCTACATCACAGCAAGGAGAGGGATGTGCATGAGGCCACTGCCTCACTCAGCCAATGCCCCCTGGTAAGCACTGCCCCGTGCAGACTGATAACATCAGACCATGACAGATGAGATCTGTCCCAAAGGTGGAAGTTACAATCCCAGTTGTGCACTGGGCTGTAGCTCTGCAGTGCATCCTTCTAACACCGATCTCTATGGACCACCCCACAGGAGCCAGAGGCAGCTTAAGACATCCCACCAGCAGATTCCAATGCACAAGCAAGAGCCAAACCCAGACATGAACATACAGCTTTGTTTTGACCCTTAAATAATCTCTGATCTGTTCAGACTGGTATTCACCATTTTACATGTCCATAGCTTATTTTACATGCTGTGCTAACGATAGTTTTGTCACTAATACGTTCAGAGATTTTCCTCTTAAACCCATGTATTACACTAATGACAGTTCTCGAAAGGAACTTGTACTTTTAGCTACACTTTTAAGGGTTTCATTATTTCCTTCCCTCCAATTAATATGGCACAGACAGGAGCTGCTGCTGGCCTAAAAACAGAAAGGAGAAGAAAGAAGCCAGTGGCTAGATCTCTCCAACTCACAGGCCAACAACAGCACACTGTTCAGGGGTGTTCTGTGAAGGCCAGAACAAATCTAGCTGTAGTCTGTCCATCCAATTCTACCAGGAGACAATAAAACCCTTGACGGAAAGGACTGGACCTTACTTGAGCCCTCACCACTTGCTGTGCTTTGGAAAACAAAGATACAAATCTCCAGATGCTGGTTTTATTACTGTTTATGACTGATGCTTGCAGCAGCTATCACTGATGTGATTATTGCTATTTAAAGCAAAGCAAGCTGCACGTAATATTGTCTACACACACTGTGGTGTAGGTACAGCAAGACTCTTCTCACCGGTTTCAAGAGGGTTTGTATTGTGATTTAAGATGATGGAATCCCTGCACATATATTTTACAGCAATCTGCCTGTCCAGCCCAACCTAAGTCCTTTGCAGCCCTGGCAAAAAGCTGTCATGATGATAACACAAGAGTTTGAGCACGTACCTCAGCATCTTTAATAGCACTTTACATGAATTGCTGGACACAGTGCTAAGAATATGCTCACATAACCAGTGAGACCAGAGGCCTGGAAAAAGCAGTCAACAGTGGCAAGTCACTGAAGTTTTCAAGGCAGTATGCAAGGACACACAACAGTTCCTACATGCACCTTAGCCCAGACTTCCCTTCAACTAAATTTAGCACCCGCTGACGAACCAGAAATCATTTCTATTTTCTCTTCTGCTGGAAGCTGGACAGGATGAGTACATTCCACGTATGCATCTGGTTTCATGTCAGAGCCAGGAGGAAAAGGCAAACTTTCAACCTGCCCTGAGCCTGTCCATCTCCTGCCCTGGGATGCCACACAGCAATACCCAATACTGAGCAAGATAAGCCATACAATTTGCACCGAGCTTTGAAGGATGCTATAGAAGAGACACTGCCGGCCTCCTGTGCACAACTGATTGTCTTACTGCATTTCACCTCGACATGCGGATCATTTACCACTAAGTTTAAAGGCCTACGTACCTTTGCCCAGTTTACCATTATCTGGGTTAGTTCAAAACCAGTTTCAACTCACACTCCTACTGCTTACTGCAAACAGGCACAAAGGATGTATCCTCAAACAGGCATCACCATTTCCTACCTTTCCACTTTGCCCCAACATAACCCAGACTCAGCCTTCACTCCCAGCTTCAGTTGTGGTGCCTTCTAACACCAAGACAAGGCAGCTTCTCTAGGAACAAAGCAACACATCCCCACCTCTTTGGGGATTGATTCTGCCATATAACTGGTTTGATCTGGCAAATCTGGAGACAGGAGGTTGTGATTGAGGTTCTCCCAGGCAGCTTACAGATAGCTCTTACCAATTCACCTACACTGGCATAAACAGTCTTGAAGCTAGGACTTCGCTGCACTGCTGACTGCTGTTTTGCATCTCCATCCTGCCTGTGCACAACATGTGGCACGAGCGTTTGGGACAGCAGCATGCAGACTTGCAGCTTGCTTGCAGAAATACTGCCAGTTTAAATAGGACATACATGTTTTAACCTGGGAAGAAACAGCTCTTTAAAATGGCTTATGTGCAAACTGATACAATGAGCACAGAAACGGGGCTTCCAAGACTTGGTTGTATGCACAGACCAAGCTGTGTCTTGGCAAGTTGACTCATTCTGCAAAGAGCCAGGAACCAGATGCAACACAACTGTGAGTTCTGTTCTGTGTTTCATGGGGCTGTGTCTCAGTGCTTGTGTCTTGCAGTATAGGAAGAGATGTGCACCTAGCTGTACATACCACTAACTGCAGCACAGGCCACAAAACCTGAGAAAAAACAACTCAAGAAGAACAGGTCACCCCTTTTACATCACTACTTTTAACTGGTATTTTTTCACCCTAAACCATCAATGCTTGAAATACCTGGAACATTAGCATTATATGAGGTGGTTTAGTACAGTTATAAAAAGCATTTAATGACTTAAGAGCTCTCCTTCACTAAAATAAAAATGCTTTGTAAAAAGCAAATTCATGTAATTGGTCTCTGGCCACCCAGAGCTACTGTGACTGAACGCTTCCCGTCTTTGCTCCATCTGAAATGCATCGGTACCATCATGTCCAAGACTCCAAAAGTGACATTACAATTACATTAAATACAAAATTACATTCAAATCTGCTACTCCTCTTCCTCTCCACACCTAAATCTGTTCTGCTTACGGCCTTTATCACCTGTCCCTTTTTCACTGACCATCTGAGTACTACCAAGTTAAGGCTTTCTATTAGGTCTGTGACTAATACCTTGACTAGCTTTTAATCTGGCTCACAGGAAGAACAGTACTTAACTATTTACTTTTTGCTTTAATTTAAATTCACGTATGAAACTGATTCTCACAAGGTGTGTAAAAAGTGTGGGGCTTTCAAGAAAGGTCAAGACAGGATTCGAGTGGAGACCTCAGAGCAGCTTCAAGTGTCTGAAGGCAGCTACAAGGATGCTGGAGAGGGACTCTTCATCAGGGACTGTAGTGATAGGACAAGGGGTGATGGGTTCAAACCGAAACAGGGCAAGTTCAGGTTAGATCTAAGGCAGAAGCTCTTCCCTGTGAAGGTGATGAGACTTGGAGAGCCTTGGGTGACATCGTTCAGTGTGTGGTGCCCCTGCCCACAGCAGAGGGTTGGAACTGGGTGATCTGAAGGTGCTTTCCAAACCAAACTATTGTATGATTCTATGATTCCAGTCCTGCTAAAATGAGAAGATGGATCAGTCACTCCAATGGCACCAATGGCAAACCAATAAAAAGCAAATCTGAAAACCCCACCTATGCAATTATCACACTCTGTAGAACCTTACATAAAGCTCGTAATGCAAAACAATACAGCCAAGCTTCCAAAGAAATCACAATAAATCCATCTAGGGATCTAATTTCTGTCTGATTTGAGCTAAAAAGGCCCTGCTTTTACTAGTTTTGTTGCAGCTAGTTCAATGCAGTTAACAGGCTCAGCTCTTTACATACCTGTTGATGAACTCTTCGAAAGAAGAAAACAGAAGGTAGTCAATGGCACTAAAATCCTGGTCTGTTCCATTTAAATGAAACTGCAAGAACACCAGTTCCTTTTTCTTCACATCACGAGGGCCTTGAACAACCAAAGCATACTTCTGTAAGCAAAGAGAGGTGGTGAGAGTAGCAAAGGAATTCTCATGTCCTGTTCATGAATTTGCCATCTGTCACTAATACCATATAGAAATCTAATACACATTGAGATTTTCTTGGCTGCTACTAAGTATGCCCCTATTACAATACCTAAGAATGCCAGTTGGATCCCTCCTTTCAGTTTAAGAATGAAGCCTTTCCATCATCATTTAGTGTTTTCCTAAGACATCAGCTTTAGTTTGTATCAGAGTCCTCTGTTCATGTGGAACCTGCATTCTGCAGGACGATCCAAGCTGGTTTGAGCAGTAAAGTCTACAGACTTTCAGCTCTTGACATGAAACAAGTCAGTGTGGAGTCTGGTGTGGAGAATCATAGAATAGTTAGGGTGGGAAGAACATCAGGCTTCTGATGTGAAATGGTGGAACAGTTTCACAGCCCCCAGCACCTCAAGTTAGCTACCAAAAGGAAAAAAACCACAACAACAAATGCTGGCAGGCAGAATACAACTTAATGTAGTGCAGGCATCATAGCGAACAGCAAGCTGCTGCTTGCAAAAGGACTCAAGACACTGTGAACAGGACTCTACGTGGTTCAGATGTCTCTGCCTCCAGTGCCTCTCCATTCCTCTGCAGGACTGGAGCTTATTGGATCAGCAAGCTCCTCAATGAATTTACCACACAGCATAAAACGCAGGTCCTTCATTTGTTAAAACATGTAAAAAGAGCATATGAGTGGCAGAAATTAGACTTGCACCTAGAGTATTTGCTTTCACATACACTAAGGAGCCGTTTCCCTTAAGAAAGAAACAGTGACTAGACAAAAGGCAAAACATGAAGAGGAAAGAGCTGACTAAATGGGTACCTACAGAGTTTGCTTGTTCACACTTAGCTGCCTTCAAAAACACCTGAGCAATTAACGCAGATACACATATTTAAGACTTCATTCTTTTCAGCATACAGAAGCTAGACTGCATCTTTAAGGGCGCTTTAAGACAGACTGTCACTCAGTGTACCCATTTTATTGGCTCACAGCATTTCAGTGTAATGAAACGCTTGGTGCCCAGTTACAATTTTTCCAAGCGTGACAAAAATAGTGCCTAATTGCCAGCAAACGTACAAAAAGGGATAAGCTCTCCTGCTTCAAGAGAACAACTGCTCCTGCTTTCAATCAAAGCCAGATTTACTGTATCGAGGAGCATGCTTGGCTGTTCACTTAGGAGAGACTTTCATGGTGAAAAATGACTTGGTTTGTCCCATTCAGGCTTTCATGCTGCGCCCCCCCACGTGACAGTTGATGTTCCATAACACACACACACACACACACACTGACTGGGGTCTTTTACATTTCTGAGAACAAAAGGACAGATGGCTTGAAGAAAGGAAATAGAAGCAAGGATTTTTTTGCAGCACTCAGTATTTTTACTTTCAAATATCATTAGGAGCAGAGTACCCTCCCCTTCCCCCCGAATAAGCTTTGTTGTATTGTATTATTATTATTATTACCATAGATTGATTAGTAAAAGGATCTGTGTAGTTGATTCTCTGAGTGGTGCATTCAATATCTCCTGGCTGACCTGGATTGATCAGAGGTGGGATGTGATCATAGTAATGATGCTTGCAGCTCAGCAGCCGAGCCTTGCCTGGATAAAAGGCAATACCTTTTTTGGGAGAGAAAGAAAAACATTCATACATACCGTAAAACTACCACTTCAGACCAAAGTCTGCATGCTTTAAGAACCTCTGTCACCTCAGCTGTAGAAGGCTAGCAAAACACAAGGCCCAAAACCAAAACTCCTTTTACACCACATACGTCACATTTATTCTTGGAAACAAGCTTGCCTGAAGATAATGTAGACCAGCTATCAAAAAACCCCTGTGATCTGAGGTATTAGGTACGATTAACCCACCCCAGCTGAGGTGACCTGTCTGGCAGGGACCTCTGGCAATATGTTTTGGATTTATATGCATATTGCTCTGTTGCTTTAAGTGACACTTGCTTCCTTTTGCTGTATGAAAACCTCACATGAGGGAAAACAAAAGGGGAGGTGGGGGGAAACCTGCTCTTACAGTCAGATCCTCGCAGTCTGAACACAAGGATCTATTTACAGAGCTGAGCCTAACTGACCATATAGAAAAACAACTACAGGACTATGGCAACAACTCGAAACACCTGTCAGCCACAATTACATTTGTAAAATGTGGTTATCACTTCAAACAAAAGTGTAATTTTTAAACTGGAAACTGCTCTACAACTGTTTGAGCTGCACTTGCTACCACAGCGCTATTTATGAATGGTTACTGGCTTATTTACAAAGATAATAACAACAGATAGCATTATTCCCAAATGCTTCTGTGACATAATCCCTCCTGCGAGCTGCAACCCAGTTTTCTGATGCCACACTGCATTTTGATGCCAGCATTGTTCCCTGCAGTCACATCCCACTTGCATTGCCTACTGATGTAACACCAAGTTGTAAACAACGCACAACAGAAGCAGAAAGTAGCACTGTGGTTATCCTGTGGTTGGTTTGAGAAATGCACCTTCTTTACTGTCCAGTGCAGCACCAAGGTTGTAATACACATCCTGTGTGTTACCCTGTTTGATCAATACAAGTCTGGGACTATTTCCATAAGGAATTACCTCCTTTCTCTAGAAGAAGACTCATTCTAGAATCTGAAAACACTTTTTATCTATCAAATGTTACCTAACACTCCACCCCAAAGAAGTCATAAATGCTCTATCCCTGACAGTGTTTGAGGCCGCACTGGACAGAGCCTTGGGCAACCTGGTCTACTGTGAGGTGTCCCTGTCCATGGCAGGGGGTTGGAACTGGATGATCTTAAGGTCCTTTCCAACCCAAACCATTCTATGATTCGATGAAAGCTCCCAAAATCTCCCATACAATAGTAACATGTCAGTGCAAAGTCAACACAACAGAGATTAAAAAACACAGGGAAGTGAAGGGCCTGGATCAAAGCATTAGAACCACTCTGGAGAATCAACACCAAACATTTAAAGCTACCTAAGATAAATGTGAACAGCAACTTAACCCATTTTGTTTGTTACCACTCTTACCAGGTGCATCATACAAGGACACTTCCTTGTAAGAGACAGACATCACTGGGTGCTTGAGCTTCTCCCTGAAGTCACTGATGGTTTGGTAGACAAGGAACACAGCTACAGCCATGAGCAGCAGATAAATAAACAGGAGAATTACTGAAAAAACATTCTTTAGGCAGGTCTTGCTGAAACGCAAGGAAGGGGCAGTGGTGCCCAGTTCACTATCTGGAACCAAACAGAATATGGATTAGGACTTCAAAACACAGATATTTGGGCTCAGTTTATGAACTGTTCATTTAGAGATCAATCACTCGAGGAAAGTAACCCTCAGACTTGGCTTGATTTAAAGAAACCCCTACAACTACTGCTGGTTTTTATGACGAGACAGACTCTTGCTTCTCAAGCATGAGCTATAATCATCCACAGATTGTGCCTCTGTCTCACTCTTCTTTGGCACTGTGCTTCAGGACATGGCAGGCAGGAAACAAGGGTTGCTTTCAAGAAGGACAGCTCAGAAGCAAAGTTCAAAGTTCATAAGGGGAAAAAAAGTCTGTAGACAGTCAATGATTCCTCCTAGAAAAAGTAACTCCTTTTTCCCCCCCTCCCAGTCTGAAGTGACTCTTACACATGCAGTATATGCATCAACAGAGATTTAGTATTGCAGTGCTATACCCACAGCTATCTGCACTGCATCTCCACCACAGTAGAAGTCACTAGATGTTTGTTACCCTCTAGTTCATAACCTGTGTGTACTACAGCAAGTTTCACAGTCTCCTTGCCCTCCAAGCTTATTCTCTGAAGATATTCGCACTAGTTTCACTTGAACACAGACACTGCTTTCCCCATACTCCTTGCATTCACTGTTTCTTTTGCCAATACTTTTAAGGAAAATGCTCACGTGCTCCTGATTTACACACCATGTTTTGACCATAAGCATTTAAACATATAAAAGGATTTAAGTAGACTGGCTCTTCTGTGTAGTGTAATTTTATGAGTCAGGCCCTGCCACATTCTGCCCTTCAACTGTAATAGTATGGTTTGGTGTTTGCTCTTTACCACAGCAAACACCAGCCTTTTAGTAAATCCTATTGAACACACAACCTCTTACCATAGTTACATATGCATTCCCAAGAAATCACAGGCAAAGAAATTAGGACACTAATATGCATACAAGTGCACTATGGAAACAAGTATGTCTTGAACAGCTGTAAAGCATTTAGACTATACTCACTGCAGCTTGGCTTATCTTAATGTCTACACCTGAGCTGCAATCAGCCCACTCAGCACTGCCTGCACCCCCCACAGCAGGTCTGAACAGTCTAACTAAAAATCTGTGTAAAAGAACATCTGCTCAATATCACATCTTGCTCATGTGAACCTGGCACGGACTTCACGTGCAATCCACTGCAACTTAGGTAAAACACAACATAAAGGAAGATGACCTACTGAGCTAGCTCAGAATCAGATATGCTCAATCTTCTTTGACCAAGCACAGTTCATGATGGAGAAATGTTCTCATCTCAGTTCTTGGAAAAACTCCTGGGCTTTCCATCAGTGCTTATTCCACAAATAAGGAATTTAGTAGTTTATTCCCCAAAATAAGTATTTTAGTGGTTTGTTTGCTTTCAGAAGTGCAATAAAAAAGATAAATACAACAAACCACAACCAAATCCACACCCAGAAGCAGCTTATCAGGCACTTAAAATGGGTAATTTCTGAGTCAACAGATCTCACCTGGTAGAATAACAGAGCTGGCATCTTCATGCACTTCCATCTCTCCTTCTCTCTCATGTGTTGGGTTTTCAGATGCCCGCTCCACATCTTCACTCAGCTGTGTAGTTAAAACAGTGGTTCAATTGCCAAACATGCTCTCAACTTGCAATTGCTGGAATTTCTATGGTACAAATAAAAGAGGCTCCAACTAACCAAACACACAAGAACAAGTCCAACAGCACCCAACATCTCCTCCACTCGTGAACTAGAGCCACATTTATGTAGACCTACAGCTAAAAACTGGTTTGCTGCAAAAAAAAGAACCAGCACATTAAATTTAACCTGCTTCAACCCTGACACTTCATCAATAACATCACCTTTTCTTTCAAGATCAAAGCAATTGCTTCCCTGGCAGCTTTAGCTCACTTTAAACCCCCAATTAGGACAATGTCCTCTGAAATAAGCAGGAACTTCATCACTCAACAACTTAGTTTTAGGCATAGACAAACCACAGCACATACCAGCACACAGAACATTAGCACCTCTTAGGAAAGAGAGGCAAAAAGAATGAGTTGCATTTTGACAGGCGTTAGGACAAGCAACTCAAATGCAGCCTCAGCCACATAGGTAGTGGGTGATTACATGACAACAGTACAACATCTCCACATTTCTGGTATGTAGTTGAGCTCACTATACATCTTATTACATATTAGTGGTTATGCAACTGACTATTCTTCCACACCTTCCTAAACCAGATGTTCTCTTGTTTTGCTATTCAGAGCTCTGGGCCCGAACTGCCAAGACACATCTGTCAAAGCCAGCAGCTCGTCACATCAGAGAGGCACCACAGGAGATCCTGAAGCATTAGACTTCATATACATATGAAGTATCTCCCGTATGTTTTCCAAATCTCTTTTGTGGCAGGGACTGAGAAACAAGTTACAGCAAGGCAAACCTTGTACATCGTGTGCTGCACAGTAACTGTCCAAGCTAAACACTCAGCATCACCTATCTCATTAGATAAGGAAGATTAGCTCTGTTCTACTTCAAGGCAAATGGGGACACAGTTAAAGCAACAGCCACACTGAGTGCCATTAAACCTTAAACCCCAACTTACTCAACAGAAACGTGTATGTGTCCATAAGGAAGTGCTTTTATTTCACCCAACTTCAATTCAGTATTGAAACCATTATACCATTAACAAACCATCATTTGCACTTATTAGGAAAGAGTCCACTCCTTTTACGTCTTCACAGTCTGACGTAAAGTCTCCATCACCTCCTGCAGGATTCCTGTGTTGATTTCCCCCAGGCAAAGCAAGTTGAAAGCAGTTACCCAGTTGTTTTTAAATGCTTTGCACATAAATAAGGCATTGTTTCCCATGGTGTGAGGTAACTGACAGGCTAAACTCATCTCACTTGCAGGACACTCAGTAGGGTCCAGTAAAAGATACTTCTTTCACTTATCTTCATGAAGTAAGGCTAAATTAACACCCTGCTCCTTCTTGCAGAAACACACAAACCAGTTCTATTTGTTTACCTGACCCAAAACAAGCTATTCTGACACAAGAAGAATGAATGATTCCCGAACCTCCTGTACTGGTTCAGCTGAATCAGCAAACCAACCAGTCCACATTGCACTCATGCAAATCCCTTACACAGAGCTGATCTAAAAGGTTTATAACATCAGTTATAAAGTCAGTGCCGTTTCTCAGCTGACTCCAACACCCCCTGGTTCAGCCACAGTTCCCAACGCACAGGCACCTCACCAACTGAGGGTATGTTAAGCGAGTTCTACTCCTGAGAACAAGGAGATCCCAGCACAAGTTCAAACAACACAATGTGCCACATCTCTTACCCTCTCAAGCGCATCTACAGCAACTCTCCAATACATAGAACAAACACTCAGAAAACATAACCTTTCAGCATCCAGTAGAAACGAACCAAACCCCTAGCCAACATGCAACTATGGTTTCTTATCTCTGCTCACAGGGCAGACATGGTTTCAATAAGCTTTTTGCACATAAAGCCGGGGAGGACAGCTAGTCAAAAGCAGGAGTGCCAACACTGCCTGAGGCACAGTGAGGAGGTTCAGCTGATATGTAAGACCTCTAAAACCAACTAATGCCACTGCAAACACTGAACACCTGACTTGGCAAGAAGTTGTACAAACCCACTGAGGCCACCAGAAGCCTAGCACTGTTCCTGGCTCAGCTACCACACTCTAAGCAAACAGACGCCATAAGGCACACAGCAGCACAGGCCTACAAACCCAACAGCTCACAGGCACACTCAGCTACGACCTCATAGCGACAGGAAGCACAGCATGACAGGTTCTTCACACTTGACAGAATCCCCACATCAAGGCAAAGGACAACAGTGAAGCTGGGGTACGCCAGTGGTGTTCATCCTCACAGGCTAGCTCTTCCTACATCCTATTTTTGGCAAAGAGGTGAAGCATGGTGCTAGTGCAGAAGGAAGACAAACTTGCAGGGTAGTTAACCTTGCAATAGGATGCAGATAGGATAGGATGTCAAGAGCAGGAAGGGCACGGAACAGACCTTTGTTCAGCATTCCTCTGGGCTCAGCACTTAGAGCTGAGAAACAACAGCAGGAGCCTGTCTGTGACCTAGCAGCTCCTTTTCATGCCTGCACATAGAAAAGCACTGAACAAAGAGAAGGTCAGAAAAGGCAATTCCAGACATTTGAGCATCCCTGCTAGGGACAGGAGCATCACAGACTGCCCCAGATGCTGGAGAAGGGATGGAAACACAGCCACTGCACTTATACAGCATCTAGACTTGTGGCATGGCATCTGGGACAATCCCTAACATATGGAACAGTGTCAGTACTGACAGATACACATGGTAGAAGTGTAACATGCATAGTCCAGGCCACACTTTAGGCATCAATGTGACTTCATTAACCCTCTCAAGTACCTTCCCTACATGCAAGCTCTTACATGAGTTCATTTCATCCTGATAATCATGTGATAAAACCATCCTTCTGGATAAAACCCTATTAAATAAAAGGAGAACTTGTCCATATAGGCTTTTCGCTGCTCCACTGATACATTACCTTCCAATGCCTTCTAGCCTGGCACGAAAACCAGAAGATGAAACTAAACAGACACTACTAAATAAAAAAAGAGCAAGGGGTGCTGGGTTCAGACTGGAACAGGGCAAGTTCAGGTTAGACCTAAGGCAGAAGCTGTTCCCTGTGAGGGTGCTGAGGCGCTGGCACAGGGTGATGGCCCAGAGAAGCTGTGGCTGCCCCATCCCTGGCAGTGCTCAAGGCCAGGTTGGACACAGGGGCTTGGAGCAAGCTGCTCCAGTGGAAGGGGTCCCTGCTCGTGGCAGAGGTTGGAGCTGGAGCAGCTTTAAGGTCCCTTCCAACCCAAACCATTCTGTGACTCCATTATTCTGTATTAAAACAGAGCCCCACACCACCCCTCACATGCAGTTGGAAGACAAACACCTGCACTCGTTTTGCCTGTAAGATGCAAGCAAAAGCGCTCTGCGGCAACTCTCTACTGAACTTGGCACCAACAGCTCTTACCCTCAGCACAACCGATAGGAACGAGCCCGTACACTGATATGCAAACCACGGGCTGCTTCGGGCTCAGGAGAAGAATGCGGCTTCAGGGTCGTGTGCGACAACTCCGGTACCAAAGCGCTTCCCACGCCCGACAGACGTCCTCCTGGCCACGGAAACCTCAGCGAGGGAGCTCACGGCCGCTGTACCGAGCTCATGCTCTTAGAGAGCCGCTGCCGGCGGTTTTAACCACGCTGAAGGGTAAAACATGACACGGAGCGTACTCGGAGCACCCGCCTCTGTCTGGGAGCGCCAGTGCAGTCACCGCCCGGACTCCACTGCCCCAGCCGGGGGACGGCACATCCCTCACCGCCCGAGCCCATAGCGACAGCGCTCGACAAGCCCCGGGTAGGGCACCGCTTCCCAGAGGGGCTGCCCCGGCTCCTCCAGTCGGGTCACCGGCCGCTAACCCTGCCCCGGCCCCTCGTACCTCCTGGTAGGATGCGGAGATCTCGGGTCTCAGCATGGCATCGGTGGCGCGGTGGCAGCGCGGCCGAGTCGAGTCGGGCCAGGACGGGCCGGGCCAGACGAGGCCAGGCCGAGCGGACCTGCCCGGGCAGGGCCACGCAGGCGCCCGGACCCACCACCCGCTCTCCGGCTGCTTCCCGCCCCGGTGCCGCGGCCTCGGCTCAGCGCCGCGGGGGCTGCTGGGAGGTGTAGTCCACGCGCGGTGATGGCCGCCGAGCTCTGCGGAGGACGGGGCCATTCCTGCCCAGGCCCCTCGTGCAGCGCAGCGCACTGTAAGTGCGCCTCACCCGAGTCGAGTAGTCGGGGTTTGCAGGGTTTATAGTGAACGGTGTGAGACCCCCCTGCAGAGCTGATCCAGCTCCGGGGCAGCAGCACGAGAGGGACTTGGAGCTGCTGGAGTGAGCCCAGAGGAAGCCATGGAGCTGCTGCGAGGGCTGGAGCAGCTCTGCTCTGGAGCCAGGCTGAGAGAGCTGGGCTGGGGCAGCCTGGGGGAGAGAAGAGAAGGCTCCTGAAGGGGAGACCTCAGAGCAGCTCCAGTGCCTAAAGGGGCTGCAGGGAACCTGGAGAGGGGCTGGGGACAAGGGTCTGTAGGGACAGGCCAAGGGGAATAGCTTGAACCTGCCAGAACAGGGGAGACTGAGCTGAGCTCTGAGGCAGAAGCTGTTCCCTGTGAGGGTGCTGAGGCGCTGGCACAGGGTAATGGCCCAGAGAAGCTGTGGCTGCTCCATCCCTGGCAGTGCTCAAGGCCAGGTTGGACACAGGGGCTTGGAGCAAGCTGCTCCAGTGGAAGGGGACCCTGCCTGTGGCAGGGGTTGGGACTGGATGTGCTTTAAGGTCCTTTCCAACCCAAACCAGGCTGGCATTCTCTCTACTGAGGACACAGAAGTGCACCCTGTGGTGACAGGGAAACGAGTGTCCTCCACACCACACTTCACAACGTGAATTCTCCTATGCAAGAATGAACTCGATGGAGAAAGCCATTTAAACCTGTCCTGCCGCCCCTCCCCAGGACACACACCATTCATGTTTTTAATTGTTAGTTTTCGCTGCTCAGGGCTGTTTCCAGAACACCAAACCAACAGATGCACCTGGCAAGCAGACACAGCTGCTGCAGAGCTCCTGTGAAGCCTCACCCGTGCTGCATCAGCCCACCAGTGGCAGCAACGGGGTGCTCCGTGAAGGTAAAAGCCAAAACCACACATGAGCTGACTCATGGGCCACCCGTCCATAAATACCTACACAGCTATTTTTTCCTCCCCGCCACAGAAGTAATTGTTAATGTTTCATCCCTGGGAAAAGCATGCACATCTCTTGCATTGAGACACAACACTGTAGAGGAGCTGCTCAGACCTTTTCCCTATGCCTAAGACCCACACCTCTAAGTTAACAACCGAGGTTTGAAGTCTTTTGACAACAGCAATGCTAATATACAGCTTCCCCTTTCAGAAAGAAATTGTTTTAGTACTTGTTACTTGGTTTTCAGGTGTCAGTGGTTCAAAGGCAGGCTCTAACTGAGCCCCAAATCACTAACACCTCAGGCAGCTGTTGGTTAGTATTCAGCACCTGCAGCCCTCCCCTGGGGATGCTCTAATAAACAATTATTACAGAACACAAGGTAAATCTATGATGTGATTGAACCAAACTGACAGATTGGACTTTGCCTCTTTCCCAGCAGCACGGGGCTCTGTGGAAAGCCACGTAGGGGATTGGCAGGCAGAGCAACCAGGCAAATCCAGAGGTCTGCATGTAATGGGAGCATCCACGAGCTGTTTGGTCCAAAGCCTTCCTCAAGGTCCTTCTTCTGCCTGGTCATGTGTGGAGTCAGCACACGGACGTGATGGACAGCTGGGATGAGAAGCCTGTTGTGAAGCCCAGCTATTGTTTAGGCAATGCAGGCAAACCTTATTGCTTAAGGAGAATCACAGGAACAACCACGGAGGAGCAACACTCAGCTTGCAGCACCAGCTTCAGCCTGTGGCACTTGGCTCCCTCATGGAGCTGCCTGGCTTCTCAGGTGGGGATGTGCCCCGGTGGTCGTCATCCCCATACTGTGGTGACATGTCCTCACTACCCTGGAGTTCTCATCTTGTGCTGCCTTTGTCATGCAGAAGAGAACAATAGAGATGTTGCTCTGGATTAGCTACTTCAGCTCTGCCTGCCTCTGGACAGCCTGTGGGTATTAGCTCATACGGCATAGAACAGGTTTCCTCTGAGGCTGACACAGGGGTTTTATACAAGCACAATTTATAAACAATCCTTGAAACAAGGATGTTTCTATCTCCTGTTTGCCGTACAGGTCCTTTGAACTGTTCAGCTTTCACAAAACACTGTACATGGAGCAGAGGTACCAAACAGGGATTTGCATTACAGCACAGCAGTCGGGAAGACGGGGTGCCATGGCATTACACATCCAGGCTTTAAATCCTTCAAGTCCTCACTTGCCAGGAGTACAGTGAGGTATGTGATACATGTATCTAAATTGGAAAAAGGTTCTTATTTCCTTAATTCTGTATAGAGTTACAAACATCAAACTGCTTACTTTTCTGCCAGCCCAGAGTGTTTCCCCTGTGCTGCATTTATAGCATAGGGAAATCACATCATTTGAGAACTTCCTATTTATTCTCTCCTTCCTTAGGCTATAAAGTCAAAGTTTAAACTCATAGAAGATGAAAGCTGCCCTTCGTGTGCTGGTATGTGAACAAGTATTCAGACCAGCAAGCACAGAAGCCTCAGAGAGGGAGAAGGATGAAACCAGAGGGGTCTTTTGTTAGATTTGTCAGCAGTTACCATGCCTGCTGCGTGCCCCGCAGGGCAGGGAGCTCCCTCTGTGCCACTCATGGCCCTTCCTCGGGGCAGCACCACACACTCAGAACCACAGAATTACAGAATCATGAACTCAACTGCATTGGAAAAGCCCTTTAAGCTCACTCAGTCCAACCGTGCCCCAGCACTGCCAAGGCCACCCCTGCCCCATGGCACTCAGGGGGTCTGAACCCTTGCAGGGCTGGTGCCTGCAGCCCTGCCCTGGGCAGCCTGTTCCAATGCCTGAGCACCCTGTGGGGCAGGAATTGTTCCTCAGCTCCATCTAAACCTGCCCTAGGGCAGCTTGAGGCCCTTCCTCTTGTCCCATCCCTTGTTCCTTGGGAGCAGAGCCCACCCCTCCTGGCTCCATCCTCCTCTCAGGCACTTGGAGGGAACCATCAGGTCCCCCCTGAGCCTTCTCTTCTCCACACTGAACCCCCCAGGTCCCTCAGCCCTTCCCCATCACACTTGGGCTCCAGGCCCTGCCCCAGCTCCATTACCCTGCTCTGGTCCCCGCTCCAGCACCTCAGTGTCTCTCCTGTAGTGAGGGCCCAGACCTGAGCACAGGATTTGGTGTGCTTTACGCTGTTACTGCCCTACACGCAGTGAGCTCGTTCACTTCACCGCGTACGCTGCAACCCCCCGCGTACCCCCACCTAAACCCGAACCGCCCCGCGGCCTGCAGCCCGCAGCCGGCCCCGGCTGTCGGGGGCGGTGCCGGAGGAGGCGGTGCGGGGCCGGGCCGGCTGCCCTTGCTCCGCGGCATGGCGGCCGGTGCGGTGCGGATGCTGCTGGCCGCGCTGCTGGCCGCGCTGCCGGCCCAGGCCGAGCGGGAGCTGCGGTTCCGGCCGCCGGCCGAGGCCCCCGTGCGGCTCTTCACCGAGCCCGAGCTGGCCAGATACAACGGGCAGCAGGTACGGGCGGGCGAGCGGGCCGCGCCGGGGCCGGGGCTCGGGCCGGGGCCGCCTTTCCCGGCTGCTCGGGCCCTTGCAACCTCGTTAAGCCTCGTTTTCTCGTGCTCTGCTGCCGCGTTGTGCCTCCCTGCCGGGGTAACCCGGCTCTTGGGTGCCCGTGAGCAGGTGGGGGTCTGTCCTGCTGGGTTTGGACCGCTCAAGTTGCGTGCTACCGAATGTTCCTGTTCAGTGCAATGCCTCCTCGGCAAGGTGCTCGTATCAGCGTGCTGCACGTTGCCATAACTGCAGCCGGAGTGATTTCTCCTCAATAATTCATTCAACCATGTGTTTAGATGCTTCTCCCCCCTACGAGATTATAGAAATAACAAAGCAATTTCAGCTTAACAGTTCCTGGTTTTCTGTGACACAGAAATCTGAGCAGAATTTCACATTCAAGATTATACAGTCCTATATTCCTGCATGTTGTGTCTTTTATAGACTAGCTGGGCCTCCTGGGGGCCTTCTCTAGATAATTCTAAGAAACTACCAGCATCTGAGTTAAAAATACATGTAAAAGCCAAAGCAGAAACACTGGCGTATTAAGTAAAACAGATGTCAGCAAATGAGATTTGTGTGTTTATGCTGCTTTCTTAATTGAATAAAGAACACTGTTGGCCATACACCCTTTTGTCTTGGGCAGTATCCATCTGCCTTAGGAATAGACGCAGTTGATCATCACTGAGCAGACGAGAGGTGACTTGCAGGAGGGATGTGTCTTCTGTGACACTGATGTTTAGATTTAAAAGGTTCTCTCTTTGCATATGCTTAAATGCTCAAAAAATGCCCATAAATCTCAGGGACAGTTTAAAGCACAAGAAATTCCAAGCGACGTGTCTGCTGTATACACACAAACAGGAAAAAGCATACAACAGAGAATTTAATGTTCATCCTTGTGTCCTTATGGATTTCATAGCTAAAGCTAACTGCTGTTTGCCTACACTGTAGGGCTGAAGGGTATGTTGATGGCTTTCCTTCCAGGAAGGGCAGCCCATTTACCTGGCGGTGAAGGGAGTAGTGTTTGATGTCACTTCTGGCAAAGGTGAGTTTGCTTCTCCTCTCCTCTCCATTTCATTTCCATGTTACTATTCAGGAATTCCTTTTTAAATTCCCAATGTATGAGAAACCTGCAGTTCAGTCACAACAGAAAGAATATACTTTTCTCCTTCTCTAAATCCCCATCTAGCACTCAACCATTTAGTGCTGTATTTGCAGTCTGTGCCTTCCCTAAGAACTACAGATGTTTTAATTTGAACTCTGGATACTTCATCCAGGTTTGCTGTAAAATGTTTGAAGGAACCATGAAGGCCCTGGACACTTGCCTTAATGTCATCATAAGCCAACTAATGGCTTTGTCCTAAGCTTGTTAACGCAGCTTATCTGGACACAGAAGTTGGTTTCCCTTTGAATCCTAAGTTAGGCAAGGCTTGCCACTACAAATTCTGAGCCTACAAACTTCCCACGAGAACATAAAGCAGAGCTCCCTATGGAACAGGTAGATTTTAAGAGTGCAGTGTAGGAGTTCAACAGTTGTATTGTAGAACCCACCCTCTGCTGTGTTTTGATTTTAGGGACTGGGATATACTACAAAAAAGTAACACATCAAAAGTCAGTTTTGGAAAGAAGAGGTTTAGACTTGAGCTGTTGCTCAAGTGTAACTGGGGAACAGTGTCAGAACCTGGCAGTGTTAACAGGCTGGGGAAGAATAGAGCCTGAAACCCCTCAACACTGAACATACCCTGTGCAGTGTGACACCATCACTGCAGTATTGTTACTATTTACCTGACAGAGTTTTATGGAAAAGGAGCCCCCTACAATGCTTTGGTTGGGAAAGACTCAACACGAGGAGTTGCAAAGATGTCTCTGGATCCAGCAGATCTGACGCATGACACAGTAAGAAAATAGACCATTAGTTTAATTCCATTTTGCAGAGTTTTGTTCTTTTGCAAGCTGATGACTGATACTATTAAATTGCTTGTATTAAAGTGGATTTCCCTATTTTAAACCCAAATACATTGATATTCTTGAAACGCATCAAATGGATACGTGTTTACTGCTCAGGAAGGGTGCAGTGCTAACAGCCTTAAAGAGGAAGGAAGGGGTTTAATCTGTGGAATCAATACAACCTACGCAAGCACATAAAGGGGAAATTACTGGCTGTTTAAAAAGATGCTTCCAAAGCAAGTAAATCCCTTTCTTTTTCAATTGAGTTAGTGTATCCTGTGTCACTGACTTGGCAGTGAACACTGCCTCTTGGAGTGGGTTGTTGCTCGATGGAGGTGATTTACTTCTGCAGGGAAAACCAAGGGAGATGAATGGTTTGTTTGAACTGAATATATGACAAGTTCTGTCAAGGCTGAATTTGAATGAAAAGAATAAAATTAGAGATTATACTATCAGTTTTGTTATTCACACTCTGCAAAACAAACCCGAAAACTGACCACAGGGTTTACAGTAATCAATGACAAAGAAAAATGCATGTAAATACCTGCATTTTTATGTCTTTGAGACAGGACTTTCATTTCCATCTCTCATTCAGACAGGACTCACAGAAGAGGAACTGAAGTCCCTGGATGATATCTTCAATAATGTTTATAAGGCCAAATACCCGATTGTTGGCTATACTTCTCGACGAATCCTGAATGAGGATGGCAGCCCCAATCTAGCCTTCAAACCTGAAGATCAGCCACATTTCAGCATTAAAGATGAGTTTTGAGTTCTTAGGGAATATTAGCTCAGTTCCCTGTTCTCTGAGGTTCATTACAGCAGGTAGCTCTCATGTGTCAATTTTCTGTTCAGAAAATGATGTATGTGTGTACACACGTAGTTTAGAGGAAACAACCAGGTCTGGATCAGTGTCATACACTTGGGCTCTTGCTCTGCTCTAGATTACAGGAACTATTTCATATGAGAGTTCTTTCTGCCTGCATTTCTTTGTTTACAAGTGTGCAATGTAAAATTACACTGTGTAGAAGAGATAAGGAAGTTTTTGACAGTTGAAACAGGACTGGACTTCTTTAAATCCCAGGTTGTTTCCCACTCCTTTGAAAAGTGTGAATGCTTTATCTAACACTTTGCCTCAATGCCTTGAGCTAACAGCAGTTCTCTGTGCTTCAAGTGAATGTAGGTATCAGATGTACAGACAGGTGTAATAGAGGCTTACATTTTAAAAAGCACTGTGGGACTTAATATTTCATAATACTGAATCTCACATCAGATTTGAGAATACTGAATCTGAACCCACTCCATTGCTTTCAATGCAGTTACTGTAGAATATTTAGGCCAAACCTGCTGCTGTAAACCAAGGAAAATAAATCTTCCTTTTCTCCATGAGAACTACTGTAAGGTTTTAAGACTATTATTATGTTAGTTTTGAATAAATGACACATTTTTTTTGTTACATGATTATTAAAGACCTACATCTGTATTACATTATGATGATTTCCTTGTAGCTTCCTCCACTCTGGCACATAAAGGAAATTGTAGCCCACTGTTTTGCACATACTCTTACAGCACAAGTTGATAACAGTGCTTTAGTATCCTGTGGATATTGTTAGCTTCTTCATATTAACAACTGCAGCTCTCGTTTTTTATTTCTATTAGTTTTAGTTTGGTTTTACTCTAGCTTCATCCTTGCTGTTGCCATGAAGTGCGCGTTCATCCGTTCCTCTTATTTTAACCTTATTTTAACAGGCTTTCAGCAACAAGAGAGCCCTAAAAGCATGTGCTATATAAATTGCTGCTAGTCAATGACTTTCACTAACTCAATGAGAATGTAAATCGCTCCCAATTCTATATTATTAATGTCGATAAACATACAATTCTGTCTTTTGTTCTATTTCTTTAGCACTTTAGCCATTTCCTGTGAAGGAAAGGATTTATTAGCTCATTCTCCACTTTACGGTTTGCAGAGGCCTAGCAGCTGTATAACCAGAAAAGCTGTTTCTATTTCATTTGTCCTTTCTTTCACGATGTTACAGCTTTCTAAACTTGGTTTGTGTCTTACAATAGATCTCTTCATTTGCAGGAGGGACTCCATGGGCCCCCCTTGCTGTTGGATGGTGCTCTGGGGTGGAATAAATAACATCTAAGAATACTATTGCTTCAGAGAATTACTTTTGGTTTATGATAATACTGTTACTACTGGCGACCTTTGGATTAGGTACCAGCAGAAGCTGGGACTTGTCCCCTTGATGACGCCAGCCCAGAGGCATGGGTGTATCCTGCCAGCTTTATGAGGATACATGTGGGTTTGGTGGCAATGGTGGTTATTCTTTTACCACCATTTCCCAAATAATTTTCCAGTGCCTACTGGTTTTCCCCCTTCTCTTCCCTTCCTTGCATGCTTTCATACAGTGTGGCAGTGTATCAGTGTAATCAGGGTATCAGCAGTGTCTCAGGGGAATACAACAACCTGAGGCAGAGAAGGAAAGTGAGTGAAATTCTACTTGTGAGAAGCAGCAGGAGTTTATAAATAGCTCACTGAAGAATACAGTTTCAGAAGAGGTGAAACTTGCTGATGCACTCAGAGATAAGGTTGAACTTGAGAACGGAAAAGTGTGACATCCTCCTTGGATACAGTACTAGGAAAATCAACATGAATTAAACAGTTTGTGACTGCTGGCTTCTTGCTCAACATCCTCAGCCTCATCTTCCAAAAATACTGATGCCTTTGGTTTTGATACCTTGCAGGTGCCTGGATGCATAGAAAATCACTGCTATTCAGTATGTTACTTACTAATTGTTCTCATTTTGTCTTTGAGTGATGCTCATTCTAGTTTAAGAGGGCTGGAGTTTTGCTGCTGAAGAGGTGACCAGGGACAGAGATGAAGGTACAATTACCGGTTTCACAACAGTGTTACAATCCTTAATGCTAGGTGTCCTGGCTGTTAAATGAGCTGATGCTTCCCTTGAATTCCCTTTATCTTTTGTCCCTGTTGGGACTTCCAGCCATTTGAAGAAGGTAATGTTGGTTGACTTGTGGGCTGGCTGGACTCTAAGGCAGCTGTAGTATCAAGAATGCTACATTCTGAAGATCCAGCTTCAATTTCCTCACTCCAGAGGGGTACCACTTTGTAATGCTCCATTTTTCAGCTGAAGTGAGTGTATTTTGCCCATGTTCTTCCATGTCTGTCATCACTTGGAATTTGCCATATGTCCACTGGTAGAAACCATGATGGTCCCCAGCAGCATTTCTGGCTCAGCCACTTAAAGGTGTTCCACAACGCTCTCAGGAGTTTTAATGATACACTCAGCATTCATCTACTAGGCTTAGGTAGTTTATGATAAAATAGACTAGCTATTTCAAATAAGAAATGAGCCTCCAATCCCAAAACAACTGTTTGTAGCCTTTGCAGGCTAAGATACATTAATGTGAATTTCCCTCAGTAGCTAAAGAAACTTTTCAGCTTGAAAAACCCTAAAATCCTAAGCAAGATTTGATCTGAATGATTGTTAGCAGCATCAGCTGTGCAAAGTAACATGTATTTATGTGAAACTTTAATATATGGGGAAATAGTTACAAACTACTATTGCACAATACTGTAGCTCACCTTATTGCAAGCCCTGTCAGAGACTACGTGTGTAAATTCCTCATGGTACTGTGAAAACACAAAGAGAAGCCAGCCTAAGTCTTTTAAATGGATCTGGTTCATGTTACCCTTAAATAAGAAATCATTCCCATTCACTAACCTGTTTGATTTAACAACAACAGAAATAAATCAGGGCTTGTCCAGATCCTAGCTCAAAAATGCTGTCACTGAATGTGGTTTCTTCACAGCTGGGATGGTGCTGGCCGCTTCCCTTTCTGCTTGCACACCCTGTTCATAGTCACTAGAATAACTGCATCCATTACTGACATCAATACTTGAAAAATTCCGCTTTTAAAACATGTCCTGTTTTTAATGCAACTGAACTGAAAACAAAGACAGGACCATACGAGTAGAGAGGTCTCCACAAGCCACTGGAAAGCACTTCTTGATTTACAGGCGGGGTTTGGAAAGCCAAGTGAATTCTGCAGAATGTTTATATAAAAGCATTACTCTCCGTAACTTCCTCTAACTGGACTGTCCTTTCATTTGTATCTTTTTCCATCAACTCAGTTAGACTGACTCACTGCACCTAAAAATAGTTCAGATTTACTTGATCTTTTTATACTCAGAATAACACCACAAAATGGATTATGCCTACGTGCAGTTATCTGACAAAACCTACTCTGTTATTTCAGCTCCTTCCTTTTGGTGTCTGAAAATCACTGAACCACATATTAAGCTGGTATAAATTTACATAACCATGAAAGTCAAGGAAGTTACATGCAAGAATCTGATCCTCACTTGTTTAGTGTAACAAAGATTATCTCTGGGCCATAAAGAATGTCTCACCTTTAGACATCCTTTTAGAAACAGAGCATGAATGCAGTGCTCTTAGTGGGATCATCCCAGAGCTGTGTTGGGATTACATCAAAATTCAAGCTGCTTGAGTTTAAGTTTTTGCATGTAATGGAGCAATTTTTCCATGTAGCAGGAGCTGGCTTTACACCACTGGAGCTGAGGAGGAGCTCTGTGAACAGCAAGCTCAGATCCTGTCTGGGACAAATCACAAGACAGAAACAAACCCATCTATAGTTTGTCATTCTGTGCCCTGCAGTGGGGTCTTTTAAGAGAGGAAAATAAATCCACCCCAAAGAAGGGAACAGAAGAACTTCAGAGGAAGAAGTACTGCACACACAAGAGCTGGTATCAACTTCAGCAGTAAGGCTTGCCCCTTGTACACAGTTTTAGCAAGCACAAAGCTCCAAAATACTGTGAAACACTTCATACAAGGGAGAAGAGCACAGACGTGATTTACCTGTTATTTATCTACTTCAGAAACCAGATTGGTGCTTCAAGCTATAAATCATTAAGCCCTCCAGCTTTCAAACAGCGCATCACAAATTGGCTTTAAGGGATATAAAAATCCTCCTGAAATGCCTCAGCACTGTTTTCCTTTCAAGACGGTCTACTGCGAGGCAGCTGTCAAGCTGGTTGTGCTGCTGGGTGAGACTTGTGCCTGAGAGTCTCTCTGGGAGTTTTGTTTTGCTTCAGTTATTTCGTATTCATGACAATCATCATTAACCTGCCTGAGCCATCTTAGCATCCTGCCTCCAGTCACAAGTTTACTCCTAGCCCACACAGCTCCTGGGAGCCTGCATTTCCACATTACAGGCTATTTTGACCTGGAATTCTTACATTTAAACTAACAGGATGAAGAATAAGGATAATAATAGGAATAAATCCCAGAGGAACTGGCAGGGAAAAGATAAAGCAAGAACAAGCAGGCGTTCGGTACTAGTTAGCAACAATGTGGTTACGCAATTAAATTAATCTGATCATTCCAGGCTTTACACCAAGGCTTTGGGAAAGCTGACAATTCAAATGTGTCCATTGATAATCAAATGTGATGGGGCAAAAGGGAAGGGGGGAGATCCTTGTTTTTAAGCTGTACCGGCTAAATTGTGCCACCTTAAAATTACTCATAGCCCGTTGCATCTCTGTCAACATAATACACAAGCACTGGGAATAGTAAATAATTTCAGTGTCACTGAGAGGCAATATATTCATGCTAAAAGCAAAGTCTGTAATTACATTATGATTTGACTGTACAAACTTTTCCATGGAGACTGTCAGAATAATCACATGCTGATTGACCCTCTCAATTCAATTACACAACAGCCAGAGAAATTCAAGGGATGCAAAGTTTCTGCTTCCCCAATGAGACAGAACAGAATATACTCTAGGTCCAACCCTGGAGCAAACTGCAAAGCTGTCAGAGAATCAAGAAAAGGAGAGCGAGTGACACAAGGAAGAGAGAGTGATCAGTTGGAGAAGAATAGAGAAGGAGCACCAAAATTAAGCAAGAGCAAGGTAATAGATGCCATCAGCCGCACCTGAATAGAAGACCAGAGCCAGCCTAATACCTGGGGCTGGTTCCTGCCTCATTATTTCAGCCTAGTATAGTGGGGAAAGAAGATAGACACATTTTAAAGAGAAGACTCTTAGGGATTAACATTTATTTTATATTGTGCCTGGTGGTTAGAAGAAATGGTGAATTCTATTCCTCCCTCCAAGTTTTTATGATGGTTTTTGTTCAACTGCAGTAGAGCAGAGGGGAAAGGGGGAGAGGCTTCCTTGTTGCCTGAAGGAGAAAAGATGTTTTTCCCTGCACTCAGGCGCATCAGGGATGGATTTGTCAGGAAACAGCAGCTGAGGGAATTAAGAGCTCACTCTAAAGCCAAAACTATGACATCCCATCCTCCTTCCTAAGGAGGCATGCGTTTTTCTGGAGGGAACCAGTCTCCCATAGGAACAAAGGACTTCTAGAATTACCTGTCAAAAATCAAGCTTTTGATACAAGCTCTTACATAAAACTTGCCAGTGGGTAAACAACTTCATGTATGTTTCTTCCCCACTGACAAAGAATTTAGGAGACTTGAGGAATGTGAAATACAAATACCTAAAGTGATGAACAGCTGTCTGCACATCAAATGACATCACCCAACCCAGCAACAGTAAAGGAGGATAGGGCAAGCGCATCTTAGTGTCTGTGTCCTGGGCACCCCAGATAGGGATACAGATACACCAAACTAAATCACAGCTCACTTGCATTTCCTAGGTGGAACCAGCTCAGTTGTGATGGGGAGAGTACCAGCAGCTTGCATCAGCACTGCTCAGTCTTGTTTCAGTCTCCTGCTTCAGTGCAAGATCAACATTACTGCAGTCACACTGGTTTAAGGCTTTAGAAGCAGATAGTCCAACAGGACTTCAGGCCTGTTCCCAAATCCTAACAGGAAGACCCAGTTTTCTAGCATCTCTTTCCATGCTTCACATGGCCTTTCCTAAGCATGATTCCATGAGCTGCCTAAGAAGGATAACCCCCCACTTCCCAAGTACAACATTGATATCGAATAGAAGAAGAATAAAGCACAATGTAAGTTTATTTGCCATCAGCTGGGCTTTCCTGCATCTCTAAGGGGAGGAAAGAGCTTGTTTTCACTAAGTATGACCACGATGAGGCTTATACACATTACCAAGTTTATGCAGGAAAGAATGATTTTCTATGTCTTGTAAAAGCTGCTTATCAAGACTGTTAGGTGCCGTAACACCATTCCAGTTTAAATCAGCAAAAATAAAGGAGAAGCAGCTCCTACTGCATATCAAATAACAAACCAATGCAAGAAAAAACAGATTGGTTTTCTCAGACTCCTCTCTGGAAGCCACTCTTGGAAAGATTTGATCTTTTCTTCAAATCCAGCCATAATGGGCTTTATGATGATGTGGCACAACTGTTGCATCCGCAAAAAGACTGTGTCCCCATTAGCCTGTTTCTGATCTTACAGTCCCAAGTTACACTTAATGTCATTTATGTGCTGTAATTTGTAAGATCATGTTTTACCCTCAAGTCCATCTCATGGGAGTATTGCCCTACCCATGGTTGATTCAAAACAGCAAAAGGAAGTAGGATCAGGACGCAATGTATGTGGTAATAGGTAACAGGCTTAGAGGGAAAGTTTAGGGAAAGTTTCAGCTCAAGAATAGCTATTTCTGTGTAAGCAGAAATCCCCTACAGGCAATTCTCCTTGGTTTTAGGAGCCTATTAACTTGGATATTTATGCAAATATTAAGCTGTTCCTTTGGAAACAACCATAGCAAATGCTTCGTAAGGTGGTTAAAAAGCACAGGCATTTTTCTCTAGAAAGCTTCTTTAGAAGTAATGGAAAACAAAGAAAAGGAACGTAGTTCTTGTAAATATAATGTCAAGGCAGCTAAAAGAGCAATCATATTGCAGGCCACATTTTCCAGCAGCTCCCCACTAGGAAACGTTATTAAATTTCATAGTAAATTGAATTTAGCAAGGGTGCTGTTTTCACTGCGGTTTTCTTCCCCCGATGTTTTCCTAGATGGATGCCTTTCAACACAGCTTCTTTGGTTTGCTTTGTTGCTGTACAACTTGCAGTCCTAACCCAATTTCCACCTAGTGTACATCAACCGAAACCAAGAGCTCCAACTGAGCGATGCTCATTTGCACTATCTTAGAATCCAATCACCCCTCCTTTTCCTGGACCACAAGAACCTCCTACATTATCAGCTTTGATGTTTTCTATGGTGCTCAGAAACCTACATATTTTACATTACTTAGCTTCAGCACCAAAACAGGACTTTTCTAATTATGAACAGAATTACAGACCCACTTTTCTTCCATCCAAATTTCTAGTTCTTGAATGAAACATACATTTGCTTTTGGCTAAAAATACACTGGTACTTGAAGAGCTCTGTGTGGTGCTCATCTGTGTATGTGCCTTTCCCTTCATGTCTCCTTTTGCAGGGTTTTAGTAGATCCACACAACAGAGAGTTCCAGCAACACTAGGACAAATATTGTTGCAAGATAAAATATAGGGGAATTAATGACGAAAACTCTGAAGGAACCACTAAATCCACATGAAAGCTAGAGAAAGAAACCATAGGCTGAGAACACTGGGGCTGCTCAGGCTGGAGAAGAGAAGCTGTATGGAGACTTCAGAGCAGCTTCCAGTGTCTGAAGGGGGCTACAAGGATACTGGAGAGGGGCTCCTCATCAGGGACTGCGGTGATAGGACAAGGGGTGATGGGTCTGGAACAGG
>NDXB01013264.1:10948-66379 GCA_002631895.1 Agapornis roseicollis | reverse complement strand
GCCCAGAGAAGCTGTGGCTGCCCCATCCCTGGCAGTGCTCAAGGTCAGGTTGGACACAGGGGCTTGGAGCAAGCTGCTCCAGTGGAAGGGGTCCCTGCCTGTGGCAGGGGGCTGGAACTGGGTGAGCTGTAAGGTCCTTTCCAACCCAAAGCACTCTGTGGTTCTATGATACCAGGCAGTGACTTGAAATAATTTATCTCAAAAGATTTTTAATTTAAAAGTTAAATCAACAACTGATTAACACCAAGAAATGATTTAATCATTTAGGTCTGAACATATTAACAAAGCATATTCTAATACACTCTTATGAAAAGGGAACATTTGAAATCTGTGTGCCTTTTTGTTTTCTTTCCTTAGCTCCCATCTGCTTTGCAGTCTGTGTTACTAGATAAGGATTCACTGAAAAACACTGAACTTAAAAATGAGGAGCATAGGTTCACCCTGGTTTTATACAAGCATATAAAAATACCACTTCTGAGACTGGATTCTCCTGCTGTAACAGGCAATGTATTACTGTTTTTTCTACACCATATATTCTTTGCATTGAGGACCCTGTTTCCATCAACAGTCCTCAAACACCATGAAAAAGCAGTTGTTATCGTCACCCTACTCTCCATACAGAAAACAGCAGGGAAAAATGACATCCAGAGTTTCACCAAGCCTTCGCAGTTGAAATGGGTAACTCAAATCCCTTGACTTCATGTTTTGTACTTTTCCAACAAATACTCTTCCACTTGAGATCAAGAACAACACAGAAGATCGCTTGAGGCAGCCAACCAAACCTTTCCAAAGCGAGATGGCTCTTCAAGAACACTGTTATAATATACTAACACAGAGAATAAAGGGCCTGAAACCCCTTACCTTTGAGATAAGGCTGCAACTAGGACACTTCACCACTAGAGGACAGTGTAATGTAACCTCCTGGAGCACTGCATTTGGCAGGGAAGGCTCCTGGCTTCAACCCTGCTTAGAAATCTGACAGCCCGCACATAGAGGACTTTGTGCAGTGAAGTGAGCAAGAGACAAACCCCGGCACATGACTGATTTACTGGGCCATCGACAGGAGCATCAACGTACAGCCACAAGAACGATAATCTTGGGAGTGAGCATGCTGGCAAGTGCCAGGCAGAGCTGATGGGGTGTCTTTGCTTCTCTTGGGCTGGAGAAGTCCTAAAGGCTCTTAACACTGCTGTATTGCTCAGATCTTAAAACACTTTCTCCTTTCCACTGGTCCTCTGACTCAGGCAAAATGGCATCAACTTGATGGGAAAGTTGCCCAACTGACAACTGAATAAAACTGGAGAAAGGCTTCAAGCAGTTGATCTGTTAACAAACTGCACAGAATTGAAGGGATCAACGAGGTTTTATAATAACATTAATAAAGAATTCATGAGGGGATATGATATAAACTCATAGAAGAGTTTGGGTTGGAAGGGACCTTAAAGCCCATCCAGTTCCAATTCCCTGCCACAGGCAGGGACCCCTTCCACTAGAGCAGCTTACTCCAAGCCCCTGTGTCCAACCTGGCCTTGAGCACTGCCAGGGATGGGGCAGCCACAGCTTCTCTGGGCCATCACCCTGTGCCAGCGCCTCAGCACCCTCACAGGGAACAGCTTCTGCCTTAGATCTAACCTCAACTTGCCCTGTTCCAGTCTGAACCCATCACCCCTTGTCCTGTCACTGCAGTCCCTGATGGAAGTAGAAAGCACTTGAAAAAGAGGAAAAATTTTACTATGTTACACCTGGAAAAAGGAAGGCAAGAAACTTCCGTACCGGAGGGATCTACAGTTATGGGAAAGCTGTGAGATACACAGGAAAGGAGTGAACAGGTTCTGTGCAGCCACTGCAGTCCAGAAGGGCTGTGTAAATGGCAGATTTGGGTGAACACCTGGAAGGGACATACATCAGTGCAGCATGATGGGCTGTTTGCAGCATCTCCTGTGGCAGCAGTGCCTAGGGCAAGGTGGAGAAAAGGCCAATGAGATGACTGCGCCGAAGACCAGCTGTACCATACAGACAAGTTCAGGTTGGTTGGGTTTTTGTATCAGTGAACAAATTTACATCCATTCCGGCCTGGCACAGCCTGTTCTGCCAGGGTTTAGAAGCAATGAGATTTCAGTTCAGCGTAAAGGGGGATCTGAATGAGGGTCTGCAGGCACTCAGAGCTAGGTCAGAGCAAAGTGACCACACAGAACCCAGCAGTTGCCAGAAGAGTTAGTTGCACCCTCCTTCCTGCTGCTCTGCAGCAAAACAAGGGGTGTTCTCACAAATGCCTCTTTCAGCAACAGTGCTGGCTTTAATACCTTATTCCATTCAGCTTATTCCCATCTTACAGCACAACCTTATTTATGCCACAACTACTGCTGGTACAGGCACACGTCGAACTGCTTGGAGGAAAATAACCCTCTCCTAGCCCCCCAAAAACCATCTTTTAAAACTGAATTAGTTTCCCAATCTATTTAACTGTGCAATCTGTCCACACAAACTGTTACACTGGGGTAAGTGACTATGCAGGAGGAACATGACCATTAATGGCTGCTGAAGCCCATTGAACTTTGGCACCAGCTGAACTATTTGGCTCTTCACACTACCCTGAGCACCTAGATAAAACTCAGGCAGACTCTCCAGTTAGAAGATGCTGGTACAGAATTTAACTCTAAAATAGTAACTGGTTTCATTGTTATCCAGTTCACAAATCAAAATTAAACTCTTCGTTTCAATAACTAGCATTCATTTATCATTCCAAGGCATTCCCCCATCCTCTCATGCCTGTTACCACTCACGGGACTTGCCACCCCATCAGACCTTTTCCAGCTGTACAGGAATCAGCAAATGAGAGACAGTTAAAAGTGCCCTCAGCAGGTAAAGCAGGAGGCTGCCCCAAGAGCTCTTTAACCTTGTGCATGATATGCTTCCTGATCACTCTGTTTTTTCTGGTTTAGTTCCCAAACTCAGCTCTTTTTCTCCTGCATACGTGCATCCCCCCTCTCGAGACCACTGTTAGTGCCCATTAACCCAAGCTGTGCAAATATCCAAGAATCCTGCACTTTTCTGTTTTCCCAGAATTTCTGACATGCTTAGTGAATAAAATTACACAGAATCAGAGCTGGTTTGGGTTGGAAAGGACCGAAAGATCACCCAGTTCCAACCCCCTGCCATGGGCAGGGACACCTCACACTAGACCATGTCACCCACGCCTGGTTTCAGAAATCACCTTACTAGTTAACAATGGACATTCATGTACACACAAGTGCATCTCTTTAACCCAGCTGCATCATCCCCTTAGATACAAATACATACGAAACAAACAGCTTCAATTGGTCATAGAAGAGAATTTATACAAGTAAGTGTAAAAAAAGAAAACTCTAAGGAGAAACAGGAGTCCTGATGTTTCCCCCTTGAATATTGTATGAGAGAGAAGCTCCATGGCTACCAAGAGGGGATAAAATCACTTTCACCATCCTATATTGCATAAAGCCTGCATGTTTGAAGACAAGCCATTACAGACATTTTACAGAGACGTCCTCTCCCTTCCCAGTTTTGTCAGTTCATGTTCCAAATCAGGGTTGAAAACCATTTTTAGCTGTAGAAAACACAGTGGTTGCTAGAATGAAGCAATAGAGAAGCTGTAGAGTAACCCCAAAGATGTGTACTGTAAAACTTGTTCAATTCCATATGCATTAATCCTACATCACTTGAAGAGGAAAGGCTGAAAAATAGATTGGCTTGAACTTCTGCTTAAAAAGAAACCCAACCTCTTCAAGCTGGCATTATAAGAATGAAGTTCTGGTGCCCAAGTTATACTGAACGCTTGTGTCCAACAGTGCTTGCACTTGTTCTGCTCAGTGTTTATTTTCATTTCTGAGCACATCAGACTGGCATTCCACTTGTAGGTGTAGTAAGAGAAAATAAAACTCAGACTCCCTTTGTACAATGTACAACGTTCAAGCTTGGATGCCTACATTAAGCCAACTAAAGGTCAGAGCAGAGGAGCTGCAATTATATTTGTCATTAGAAGCAACCCGAGGCCTCAGTCCAGAAATGTATCAATGAAATTGCTTAGCTTTCAGTTGTTGAGTACTATACAGAAGTTCAGTGGTACTTTCCTAGATAGGATCCTAAGTACAGACAGGGCTTCCAAGTAGTTTATAGTAGATTTACCAGTATTGCCAACAGCGACTGTTTCCTTCTACTTCACTCTACACAGCAGGCATGCAATTGCTTAAGGCACATGCAGTCCCCTTAATGTACCACAGCTCTTAGTTTTAGTTATGTACTATATAAGAATCATAGAATCCCACCCTGGTTTGGGTTGAAAGGAACCTTAGAGCTCATCCAGTTCCAACCCCTGCCATGGGCAGGGACCCCTTCCACTGGAGCAGCTTGCTCCAAGGCCCTGTGTCCAACCTGGCCTTGAACACTGACAGGGGCAGCCACAGNACCTGGCCTTGAACACTGACAGGGATGGGGCAGCCACAGCTTCTCTGGGCACCCTGTGCCAGCACCCTCAGCACCCTCACAGGGAACAGCTTCTGCCTTAGATCTAACCTCAACTTGCCCTGTTCCAGTCTGAACCCAGCACCCCTTCTCCTATCACTGCAGTCCCTGATGAAGAGCCCCTCTCCAGCATCCTTGTAGCTCCCTTCAGACACTGGAAGCTGCTCTGAGGTCTCCATGCAGCTTCTCTTCTCCAAGCAGCCCCAATGTTCTCAGCCTGGCTCCATATGGGAGGTGCTGCAGCCCCTGAGCATCCTTGTGGCCTCCTCTGGACCTGCCGCAACAGCTCCATGTCCTTCTTATGCTGGGGACACCAGCACTGCACACAGTGCTGCAAGTGGGGTCTCACAAGCTGAGTGGAGAGGCAGGATCACCTCATCTAAGTTACATCTCAAAGATTTGAGGGACATGGCCTAAATTTGTATTGAGTGTGCAATTTACATGAACTGTGCAATTTCCCATTCAAGTCTATAAAGCCTTATTGCAACACCATTTCTGTTTAACTAAATGGCAGCCCAATTCATGTCCTGTAAATTAGATTCTCAGAGTAGAATGGATGGCAAAAACCAAATGGGTAGTCCAAATACACTGAGCATACACTTCCTGCACATAGTGAATCAGTATATGATTCACTCACTTTCATAAAAGAGTTGTGACCTTTCATCTGACTACTTGCTCAAACACAATGCAGAGAAATATATATAACATACAGAAATCAGGAACCAACAAACTGGGGTGATAATAATAGCTCATCTCATGACCTTTTGCTGTTTGCTAATCCTTACTACATGCTCTATCACAACTTTGTGTCATCTCTTGCTATCCTTTGAACAATTAACCAGATCAACTAAGCCATAGGTTGTTCTTCAGAATCATGGAATCAACCAGGCTGGAAAAGCCCTTTAAGCTCACTCAGTCCAACCGTGTCCCAGCACTGCCAAGGCCACCGCTGCCCCATGGCACTGAGGCCTCGTCTCCATGGGGTGTGAACGCTTGCAGCAGGGCCGCTGCCTGCAGCCCTGCCCTGGGCAGCCTGTTCCAATGCCTGAGCACTCTGTGGGGCAGGAATTGTTCCTCAGCTCCATCTAAACCTGCCCTGGTGCAGCTTGAGCCCGGTTCCTCTTGTCCCATCCCTTGTTCCTTGGGAGCAGAGCCCAGCCCCTCCTGGCTCCATCCTCCTCTCAGGCACTTGTAGGGAGCCGTCAGGTCCCCCCCGAGCCTTCTCTTCTCCCGACTGCACCCCCCAGGTCCCTCAGCCCTTCCCCATCACACTTGGGCTCCAGGCCCTGCCCCAGCTCCATTGCTCTGCTCCTGCTCCAGCACCTCAATATCTCTCCTGTAGCGAGAGGCCCAGAACTGAACACAGGGTTCAAGGTGCGACTTCACCTTCTTTCTTGTACAATGAATGGGGGCAGAGAATACGCAGGCTTTTGAATACCAGGCCCTAGAGGTACTACTTGGATAACTTTAAAAAACATATCTTAAAAAGAAACAATGTTAAATGAATAACAATATACCAATGGGCCGATGAAGAACCTACTTCTGTATTGAAAAAGTGACATGTACTTCTACAACTCACTTTCCTTTCTGCCGCTTACAACGGAAAGCTGACAGCAAGCAACCCTGAGCACAAACACTAAATATTGTCAGCAAACACAGCTTACAGCATTAGGGAAGGAAACGTTAGTTAACATGCTACAGCACTGCACCACAGATCCGTCCACCAGAACGTGTGAAAAACCACGGGCATAAAACTAAACATTAGACCAGTATTCTCTCAGGCAACTCCTAGCAATATCTTGCCCCGTATCAGAGAAAAAGCCCTACTTGGTCTCTAGAAAGATGAGGTGATGTGCATCAAGAGCAAAACATATTGTAACTATTATGCAAAGCTTTGGCAGGAATATTGAAGCAGCACCATTATAACCCAAACCCACACCAACAGAGTTGAGATAGAGGAGAAAGATCAGGGCCCCAGTGGGTTCTACCAGGACACTATACATAGAAAAGAAACAGGATAAATCTGAGAAGCAAAGGCTAAATGTATTTCCAAGGGACACCATCCTGCAAGTGTTTTGCAAACAGTGAGAAACAGTCCCTGTTTGTCACAGTGTGAGAAATGTTGTGAACTGGTGCTTCACTGCAGGTTTTTCCCCTTCTAAATCAGATCAAGTTACTTGTTAGTAGCTCGCTCTGGTCAGGGATCACAGTATTCTAGGGACCATTGGGACTCTAAAATTCAGAAGAGATGGTTCCTTGGAATGTCATGGAGCTCGCTGCTCACTCCCAGGTTGCACTATGAGATTGTACCTGGAAGGGACAGCAGATCCCACAGTGTCCTACAACACCTCCAGGGAGAGGCAGAATTGCAAGAAAGGTTGCCTAAAACCAGGTGAGGTCACCACAGTGATGCTTTGTTATTGTCAGTGATCCAGATTTCATAGTCACAGAACGCTTTGGGTTGGAAAAGGACCTTCAGATCATCCAGTTCCAACCCCCTGCCATGGGCAGGGACACCTCACACTAGATCAGGTAGCTGGAGGCCTGTTTTGCAAACCTCCGAGGGGTCACTTCAAAGCCACAGTACAGCATCTCCCTTTTCACACAAGATCGTGGTTGGAAACCCAGTGCCTAACACTTCTATGTATTAGTGGGTCAAAGTGAGTCAACCACCAAAGCATGGCTTGAAACTACAGATTTGTATTCCAGAAAATCTTATAAACCCCATAAGGATTTGGGTCTTCTTATCCTTGGCGCTGTAGCTGTAAGTAACAAACAGCTCCCATCCCAAACAACACACCATCTGATTGCTGACAAGATGCCACGGGAGGAGGAAACACAGGAACAAGATGAGGATGGATAAGCATAAAAATAGCTTGGTGAAAAGCAGAAGTCCAAGTTCCTCCTTTTCCTAAGGATTTATTTATGTCCTTCGGCATTGTGGCACAAATGCAGATGACTTCAGGCTACTGTATTCTCCCTTAAAGAGAAATTCTCTTCTTTGATGCATTTGGGACTCTGTTTCCCCATTGCTTTGTCAGCAAGAGGTTAGCACAGCTCAAGCAGCTCAGATGCTCAAATGCTGATGCAAAAACTCTGAAAGACTGGAAATGTTTGGCAGTTACTTGGATGCTGCAACAGGCAGACACCCTACAGGTACAGATGCGATGAGGTGAAACACTCAGGTTTGCAGTAAAACTTAATCACATCAGCAAACAGAGCTGTACCAGTCACATGCTGGGTATTTCCCTGCTGCAGATGTCTCCCAAAGCACACGTCCTTCGAAACAATCCAGTCACTATGTGAACAGCAGCCATGTGACAATTCCATTTTCTCTTTCAGAACACCCAAACAAGTCAGGATTCAGAAGGACTGTATGGCTCAGCCACTGTGGCTTCCTCTTTGTACTTCTGCTGTATGTATCATGTCAAATGTAACACTGCTACAACAGCAGGATGGTATCAGCTTTTACAGACAGGACTTCCATGATCTTCACTCAGGAAGGAAATGTATCTTCTTTTGTACTCATGAGATCTGAAGATTTCTTTAGCAACACGATCTGGACAAACCATATCAAGGCTACAGGTTAAATGTCTGACACCCAGGCACTGTTAGGTTTTGAGTCTCTATCACTGGACAATAGCAGATGAAATCTGTATCAGATGATGACCATTTTACAGAGTACAAAATTGCTAGGAAATAGGGGAAGAAAAGCCTGCATTTAAACTTCTTCATACATTCTAATTCCACTTCCTTATTTGTCCTCTCCTTCCTCAGTTATAAAGCAGACTGCAAGCCCATGAAAGAAGAGGTGCAGTTGAATTTTGTCAGCTGCCTTTTCGTCTCTGCTCATCATGTATCAGTATCTGTTCTCAGATAGGAAAACATATGGAAAGAAATCTTTACTTCCTGTTAAGTCTGTGCCAGTGGGCACAGGATTGTGCAGTTAAGCAGGAATACTACTTTAACTGCAACATATATGTATTAAGGAAACAGCTTTTGCTGGGAGTACCTGCTGCAGATAGGAGAACCTACAGTGGCAACCATTGCATTTCAGGAAGGAAAAAAGGAAGTCAGAAGGGAGAACTGGGCTAAGGGCCCTGCCCTTGGAAGGCATTCCAAATACTAAAGCAAGGAGGTATGGCCAAGCTACAGTTTTGGTTTATCACCTCTGAATGGCTGTTGCTTCTGAATGCTGACCAAACCTGACCACTCACTGCAAAACATATGGTGTGCTCTCCTCCTTGAGGAGGAACACATCAGCTGGATGCTGCAGTTCCCTCTGTGCCCTTTATACCATCCCATAGAATTTACTACACGCTATTCTAAAACAAGAAAGAAAAGCACACACTAGTTTGGAATAAGAAGCTGACACATCCTCCAGATATGCAGGAGTCTGAGTCACAAGGCAAAATGCACAGAATTAAAAGGAGGGCCTGCAAAAAACAAAGCTTCTTTTGGTTTCTGGTATTCCACTGTGGAGATCACACTGGTGAGAATTGTCCATAGAGAACACAATGTTGTGATGAAATCTATCTGGAAGTTCCTTTTTGCAGCACCGCTTCTGGAACAGATGACATTATCCTCGGAATAAGTATGGTCAGATAGATAAGAGACAAACTAGTGCATGACTTGGGAAGACTTCATGAAGGGCTTGATGGAAATCCACTCCCCTCTTAGCAAAACTCAAAGAGAGGACGGTGCAAGTGTTACCTCTTTCTGATCTAAAGATAAGCTGGAGTAGGCAGGAGGATGTTCAAGTCATAGTACCTGAGGAAACTGGTAAGAAGGCAGATACAGCATACGCTCAAACAGTCCCTGAAGAAACTGACTTAGCACGGCAAAGAGCATCAAAAGATGACATTTTTCAGGCCTATATGAATTGAGATTGGAAGAGGTAGTAAGCTAGGGAACATGAAATCCTCACCAACAGACAAGAATGATGCCATTATAACTGGTGAACAGGGGGCAATGGTTCACCTGATTCAGAGGCCAAAAAAACCCTACAAAACCATGCTAGAAGGGAAGAAATGACAGGAGAGAGAAAGGGGGACACTGCTGCATAAAGGCACGAGCATGATACCTGCATTACAGTTGTCAGTAATACAAAACTTTGGTGTCCTAACAGAGCAATTCAAATGATGATTGAAATTGAGGGAGGAAAGTCAAAAGGGGGAAGTTTCTGTAAGAAACCATCTTAGGATGGTTGAGAATTTGTAATTGTACAGTTAAGGAGAAGATAATTTTGGCTAAAAAAAAGCATCTTCTTTACTCAACTGTAAGCAGCAGTTCATAATAAAAAGTACTATATAATAAATGAAGACAAGCAGTAATGACCCATATGAATTAGGAGTTACAAAGGGGAAAAAGTATCCATCAGGCAAGCTAGAAACATCAGCGGGAAGACCTCAGTTGACAGGACCAATGTAACATGAAGAATTAAAAACTAAGAAGTATTAAGACTACAACAGCGCTAGCAGTTATAGAAACCCTTTGCCAGGTGATGATCTTAAAGACCTTAAGATCATCCAGTTTCAACCCCTGCCACGGGCACGGACACCTCACACTAGACTCATGTCACTCAAGCCCCATCCAATCTGACCTTGAACACTGCCAGGGATGAGGCAGCCACAGCTTCTCTGGGCACCCTGTGCCAGCGCCTCAGCACCCTCACAGGGAACAGCTTCTGCCTTAGATCTAACCTCAACTTGCCCTGTTCCAGTCTGAACCCAGCACCCCTTGTCCTGTCGCTGCAGTCCCTGATGAAGAGCCCCTCTCCAGCATCCTTGTAGCCCCCTTCAGACGCTGGAAGCTGCTCTGAGGTCTCCACGCAGCTTCTCTGCTCCAGGCTGAACAGCCCCAATGTTCTCAGCCTGGCTCCGTATGGTAAAACTTTCAACAGTGATGCAAGAGAGACAGGACATTTTTAGAAGTATTCCTGTTCCATATTTGGACAGATGTTCTTATGTTACTTATGTCAAACCCTTTTCCAGTCCCTTGGGAACTGGCAGGATGTTATCCAACAGGTACTAGAAATAAACATTTTTAAATCAGCCACTCCATCTCCCTCACACCTAAGAAGTACAACTGAGCAGACCTGAGAATTAATCATGCTTATTTTAATAAATTAAGGCATTCCAGGGAAATTCCAGATGCCTGGAAAAATGCTCATGTTGTGCCAATAATAACAAAGGGCAGGAGGATGATTCAGAGACCTAACGGATAGTTAGTCTGATGTTACTTCCAGGTAATAAAGCTGTTATAAAGATTAATAAAGATTTAAAGTACCAGAATATAGTATCAGTCAATCCAGTTTTGTGTCAAATAGATCTTGTAAGAGAACAGTCGTTGCATTGTTGGATGAGACAGACGTTAGGCTGATGGAAGTCACTGGATATCTGCAATACATTTGTGGAGAGCAGCTGACTTTATAGTGTGTGACATTATGAAATCTAGCACAAAACAATATCTATGAGATTCGTGAGATTAAGAAAACAATGAGGATGAAACCTGAAGACACTTGTGTAGATCAATTTGAATCACTCAAGAAACTAAGCCAGTTGTAATTAAACATGTCTTAATACAGCCAAATGCAAAGGGATTTGAACTAAAAGCTCCAAGACTCTTCCCTGGAAACACATGGTCCAAAAGAAGCCAAGAGTACAGGTGACAAACAGCTGACATTTGTAGTGAAAAAAACCCCAAATAACAGAAACCAAACCAAACCCCAGCCTAATGTAATCCCTGCATGGAGAGATACAAAAGCAAAGCAGCTCTACGCAGCTATCTGCAGCACTGGTGACCATGCAGTGAAATACCACACGAGGTTCACAGCTTAGAAAGAATACCAAAACAAGCAACAAATTCAGCTGAAGAGGAAAACATCTTCCAGAGACATATCTGAAGGCAAGACCTAAAGGACGCTTTTTAACATTATTCACTAGCTTGACTGAATCTATCCCAGAAAATACCGGCTCCTACAAAGTTCTTTAGCACAAACTCTAAGTTCAGGTAGGAAACACGGCACCCTGAACAAAGCGCATGCTTACTACTTCAGCTGAACATAAAACAGCCTATGCAGAGGTAGCTGGGTAATAATAACCTATGATATAGAGAGCAAATTAATTAACTTAATAGTTCTTTCTAGCTTTTTTCCCCCTGTGGATACCGTAAATGTATCTTACTCCTTCTTCTTCCGGAGTGAGCTGAGCCCACATCACTAATTTTGGAATACTCTGTGTTGAGATCTGCCAGAAATCATGAAAACCTGTCAGCTCCTCAAACTTAGTGTCAGAATGGGAATTCCTTGGAAAGTAAAAGAGTTCTGTTTAAAGGACAAGTACAGGGGAGAGAGCAGTGAAAATCCTAAGCCTGATCCCATTGACATTACTATCGGAACAGGAACAAAATCAAATGTGATTTGTCATTGATTTGCAGAGGCAAGGTCTGAAGCAAAGATCATAAAACTATGGAAATAGTTTTAATGTTCTAACTGGGAGGTTCTTAATTACACTCGTAACTGCTTGGCTCTGTGCCTGGTGTAACAGTGACAGTCAGAGCTTCTGCTTTTCCAGAAATAATCATGTCCTAAGCTGCTGCTTCCTTGTTGGATGTATTTACAGACAGCAACAAGCCTATATAAAGCCTCTATAGAATCTGTTCACATACAGTGGTTTTCCTCTTGATATATTTTTAGACCAATTGCACTCAACAATACTTCCTCAAGCCACTGACCTTTGCTTTGGGACAGATGATCAAAAGAACTGCAAATTCTGCCCTGTCAAAAGGATGACAGCCAACATTTTCCATGGTACTTGTGGAAAGGGTAAGGTACTGTCCTGGGTTCAGCAATAGCAGTCAGTTTTTCTCCTCCTTAGTAGCTGGTGTTTTGACTTAACCTGGGAACAAAACTCATAACAGGGATGTTTTTAGTTACTGCTCGAATGTTTTGTTCTGACCAAGGACTTTGTGAGCCCCATGCTCTGCCAGGAGGAGGGGAGGCCGGGAGGAAGCAGGGACAGGATACCTGACCCAAGCTAGCCAAAGAGGTATTCCATACCATAGCATGTCATGCCCAGGATGTAACTGGGAGTTATCTGGAAGGGCTAGTGCTCTCTGGGGTGTTGGAGGAGGGATTTGGTCGGTGGTTGGTGGGGTATCGTGAGTTATCTGTCGGTGGTTGGTGAGATGCTGTATTCTTTTCCCTTGTTATTTCCTTTATGATTATTATTATTGGTGNTGAGTTATCTGTCGGTGGTTGGTGAGATGCTGTATTCTTTTCCCTTGTTATTTCCTTTATCATTATTATTATTGGTGGTAGCAGCAGTGATTTGTGTTATACCTTAGTTATTAAACTGTTCTTATCTCAACCTGTGGGAGTTGCATTCTTTTGATTCTCCTCCCCATCCCTCTGGAAGCAGGGGAGGGCAAGAAAGGGGGGTTGAGTGAGTGAATGACCTGCATGGCTGGGATTAAACCACAACAGGTACCACCAAGTACAAAGAGCTCAGCAGGACTCCAAAGCGGTGCAGCACTCATGCTTACAAACTGCCCTTTGAGTTGTGTCCAAAGCAAGATAGGTGCAGATATATCAGTGTGCAAGAAGCAGCAGCAAACACCTGATTTCTGGGGTTTGTAATAAATGGTCTCTGCCACTTTGAAGCAAACAGCTTTAGGCTGCTTGGCAAATAATTTTATCAAAGGGAGAATTGTAAGGAGTTGGATGACTCACCAAGGAAAAGCTGTGCTCCTTTCCTGCTTTGGTACAAGGCACAAAAAAGCTGTAAACACACGGAGAGGGTATTTTCCTAAGGCTAGGTTGTTGTGTACCTGCAAGCATATTATCTTAGACCCTCAGGAATGTCAAAGCTACCCTTTCTGAGTTTTCCAGCATCAAGGATATAAACAGGCCCAACTTCTAGTTACTGTGTTTGGCACAGAAAACTTTTCTATCACATTCTGCCATTCCCTACAGAGAAAGATACACGGCTAAGCGCAGCTGTGCCTTCAAGCCTTTTCATGGTCTAAAAAGCTTGGCTACTAAAGCAGCAGGGCGGACAGAAATCACAAAACACTGGAGAAACCAGGATCTCTTAGCAGAGTTGAAGTACAAGCTACATGAGCCCCAGTTCCAGTACCGGGCAGTGTTGCATGAATAGCTTTCCCCTCCCAGAGTGCAAAATACACCAAGAAAAATTCATAGCAGCTTGGAAATACAGTTTTCATGCTACAAAAGCTCTCCTATTCTGATTCTGTTTTCATCCCAGGGAGCTAATGCCTGTCTTACTGTACAGAGCACTTGTGAAGGGAGACAAGCTGTTAGCGTGTCCCCACTGGATGAAGAGACTCATTCTGTGCAAATTGTGCTTTAAAACACTGATTAGCCACATAATTAAAAATCAGAATACTGAGGAGAAAAGCACTTGGAACAGCTGCAGTTTGCAATGATTAGATCCGAGTGGAAATACATTGTGCATTAGAAGATACACATACACATCTCAGTGAGGAAAAACTGCAGCCGTTTCATCAGACAACAAATGATACCCCAGGAGATAAATAAAACCTTATGATGTTTAAAAACATGATTACTCTGTTAATCTTCATGCTTTCTGAGTGGGAATTGTTGAGAAGATGTATTTACAACTCTTTGGTTTTCAACACAGTCTTAAATTACTGAACCATCTTGTGTGGTGATGTTTGAAAGATGTTCACAAAGTAAATACAGCTGTAAAAGGGCATCCCCTGGATAGGAGACCCCTAAAGAACTAAAGATATTACTGGAGATGCCCTTTCCCCTATGACTCAGTACTGGGCTAAATTCCCCCATATTGTTTGAGAAGCACCAAGCCCCATAGGAGATCGCTCACCTGCTAGCGTTTTCAAAAGGATAGAGAGTAATTCTATGATTTTATGCTAAATATCATTTTGGGCAAGTATTGTACCAACCTCCATTTCCCTCTGAAGATTCAACTGAAGGTGCTGTTCTTTACTCACAGGTACAGTGTTTCTAAATGACGATCACTGGAAGAGACATAACAGCTGAATAAAATCCCTTCTGTATAACTGCCTGGGCAGAATCAGAATACCTTGTGGTCAACAAAGAAAACCAAAGTGTATGCATCAGTGCAAAATGGAATACAGTTATGTCTGCTTTATGAGAACAGACATTCCTAGAATCACAGAATAGTTTGGGTTGGAAAGGACCTTAAAGCTCACCTAGTTCCAACCCCTGCCATCGGCAGGGACCCCTTCCACTGGAGCAGCTTGCTCCAAGCCCCTGTGTCCAACCTGGCCTTGAGCACTGCCAGGGATGGGGCAGCCACAGCTTCTCTGGGCCATCACCCTGTGCCAGCGCCTCAGCACCCTCACAGGGAACAGCTTCTGCCTAAGAGCTCAGCTCAGTCTCGCCTGTTCTGGCAGGTTCAAGCCATTCCCTTTGTTCTGTCCCTACAGGCCCTTGTCCAAAGCCCCTCTCCAGGTTTCCTGTACCCCCTTTAGGCACTGGAGCTGCTCTAAGGTCTCCTCTTAAGGAGCCTTCTCTTCTCCAGGCTGAACCAGCCCAGCTCTACTGCAAGTCCTGTGTCTAGAGACACGTGCAAGTAATCCAAAGGAGGCTACTGGAAAGGAATCAGGCACTAAAGAATAACACTGAGAACGAAGACAGACACAAATGGACTTTGAGATGGGAAGTGGCACACAACATGAAATGAGATGGAAGACAACTGTCCCAGGCAGGACAGGCACACTAGAAAAGGCATGGAAGCCTGGAAAGGGTGGAAGCATATGGCTATACCATGTGCAACTGAAGACAGCGAGAGCTGACTTGAACTGGCAAAAAGTGAAGGATACACGTAAAGGTAAAAGAATGGTGATGCACAGGGTGTGTGTTGGTGCTGACTTCACAGGAATCTGAACCTAAGTAGTCAAGGCTTATAGTCTGAATTTGATGGAAGACAAAAAGCTGGTACAGGAAACCTTTTTCAGCTGCTAAGCTTGTATTAGGTGAAATTCACTTCATCCTAACTGCAATGCGTGCCTACTGCAAATGCCTCAAGCCACAGCATATTATCCGTCAGGATCCTGCATCCATATGGTCTGGGTAATTTTAAGAGGGCCTTATCTAGCACATCTCCAGCAACTCAGGAACAAATGTCTTCAAGTTTCAGCAGGCAAAATGCTCCTTCATGACCTTTACAAAGAAATTGAGCAGTTTTACCATGCTTATTCACAAGGACTAGCTCCCATCACACGCAGCCCACTGGAACCCAGTGACATGGCTTGGGTGAGTCAGGAATCAAGCCTGCAGAGACTAATGGATAACCTGTTCCTATCTTGTAATCTACAATGAGTTGCTGGCCTCCAGACTCAGTTTTGATGTTCTCTCCTGACTCATGCTACCTTTCAGCCCTGGATCCTAATGAATCTCACTTAATCCACCCCTCTGTGCTGTTGATCACTGCTATGCCTTCCTTATCTCTATTTGTCACGGTGCCATGCTTTAAGACAAGGGAAGAACGTGGCCTTCTGTGGCAGCACTGAGTCAACACCACTTTTAGGGAGCATGTCCCAAATCTCATTAAAAGAGATAAAGCCATCTGGGCCCTAAGACAGTTGGTTTAAAAAAACCCCAAGAAACCACAAAACTATTTTAAAACCAATTTACTAAGAAAACCAGAAAGGAAAACAAGTTTGCTGCCAATGAACGTTGTAGCTTTTGTCATCTATTACCACATGAACAAAGCACTCACTCACTGGTTCCAATACCGTTGCCAATGATTATGGCAACATACAGTATAATCGTATTACATTTACAATGTAATACATGTGAGTATTCAATAGAGCCTGGCAGGACTTTAGTCACTGCCTCTTTTATGCTTTAAAAAATCAATTCTTCAAACTGAGTTTGCTGTATAACACGGTCCCTAATTGCATCCTTTACTGTATAGAGAACAAGAAAGGATATTGCAAGTGATTTCAGGCAAAGCTCTTAACATTTAGTGAGATAAACTATTTTTATTCACATACATTGCATCACTACCAGCCAACATCATGTCTTTATTCCATAAATACAGCCCACCTCGTTCCCATTGACATTAATGGCAAGGTTTCCAAAAGTTTCCACTTCAGCTGAAACTCAAGTCCAAAATGCTCAAGGCCTGCTTTGGAAGGGGTTCTTGCTTCACCATTTATTCTACACTTGCAAATAAGTATAAAGGTAAAAAGGACAATTTAAACACGGGCTTCATTTGTGAATGACATCAGGTAACACACTTACCAAATGACTCAATTCATACTTGCCAAATCATGTGCAAAATACAAGCAGGAGGTTGCCTTGGAAAATATGAACTAAAGACATATGCTCACATTCAACTAGTGACTAAGAGACCCCACTGTCAGCCCAGAGTCAGTAAGTCACTCAATACCTGGGTGAGCCACCTACTTTGCAGATAAATCAGGGCAGTAAATAGAAGGTGCATTAAAATGTAACAGAGTATACTAGGGTAAGCTTGCCAGGCCTAAGCAACAGCACACAAATAGGACTACAGAGACTCTCAGGCAGGCCTGAGTTCAGAAATAGCACAGTTTACAGAGCTCTTCACCTGAGTTCATGAACCTCACTAGATTTGAGATATCATTACTGATCTTTACAATGCACCAGCCTGGGTGCCTCCACACTGCGTTCACTGAGCAGCCAGCTCCAGAGAATTCTTATTTCAGGATCAGCTGAGCATACATGACCTCAATTTAGGTTTCATGGAATCAACCACGTTGGAAAAGCCCTTTAAGCTCACCCAGTCCAACCGTTTCCCCATCCCTTGTTTGCTGGGAGCAGAGCCCAGCACCTCCTGGCTCCATCCTCCTCTCAGGCACTTGTAGGGAGCCATCAGGTCCCCCCTGAGCCTTCTCTTCTCCACACTGAACCCCACAGCTCCCTCAGCCCTTCCCCATCACACTTGGGCTCCAGGCCCTGCACCAGTTTCGTTGCCCTGCTCTGGCCCCACTCCAGCACCTCAATGTCCCTCTTGTAGTGAGGGACCAGAACTGAACACAGGATTCAAGGTGCAGCCTCACCAGTGCCCAGTGCAGGGGCACAATCCCTGCCCTGGCCCTGCTGCCGCACTAGTGCTGATACAGGCCAGGATGCTGGGGCTTTTTGGTTGCCCAGGCACAAACTGCTCATGTTCAGCTCCATCAACCAGCACCCCCAGGTCCTCTTCCACTGAGCAACTTTCCAGCCACTCTTCCACAAGCCTGGAGTGTTACAGGGAGTTGTTGTGTTTAGAAGGTTACTTTTAAAAGGGCTGTTATTACCCACAGCTTTCCTTTCTCCAGATTATCCTGGTCCCTTGCCATCATGGCTTAAGTGCATTCCTATGATAAAATGCTACTTAATGCAATAACTGAATTACTAAAGAAATAAAAGTGACATTGATGAATTGATGTAATGGGTAAAAAAACCTTCAGAAGGTATCGCCTAATGAGCTGTCCTCAGCCTGGAGCCTTGTAACAAGTGGAGTAATGCACAACTCTGTAGTGGGACCTGGTCTGTTTTATATCAGTGACCTGGGGGAAGCAATGAAGTACGTTCTCATCCAGTTTCCAGCTGACACCAAACTGGGCAGACCAGTCAAATATGCCCAAGAGCAGGGCCACCAGTCAGAGAGACCTAGGCAGGTTAGAGGGTTGGACTGACATGAAATGAGGAAATTCGACATGGACACATGCAAGTCACTTGGGAAGGAAAAACCCCATGGAGCAGTACAGACTGGAGACCAACTGGCTGGACAGCAAGGGACACTGGCAACTATAACATGAGCCAGCATTGTCCACTGCCAGCATTGGCAGCAAAGAAGGGCAAGAGCATCCTGGGCTGTACCATCAGCCAGCAGACCATGAGCAGTGACACTTTTGACTGAATGGAGAATACTGCATCATGAATACTGCAACAACTTTGGGCCTCCCAGTGTGAGAAAGAGATTGGTAAATCACAGTGAGTTCACTGAAGGGCCACAGAGATGGTCAGGGGGCCAGAACAGAGGCTGAGTGAGGAGATGCCAAGGGAAATGGGCTTGCTCAGCCTGGAGAAGAGGTGGTTTTGGGAGGACCTAATGGCAGCTTTTCAATACCTGTGAGGTTACCAAGAAGATGGAACCATATTCTTCTCAGCAGTTGCATGGCAGAAGGATGAGGCATAAAAGGACAAGAGACAAGAAAGGCTCCAACTTGACATAAAGATAAACTTTTTCACCAGCCAAGCTTTGGAGCAGGTTGTCCAAAGAGGCCCTTGGCAGTACTGAAGACCTCACTGAATACAGCTCTCAGCATATGCTCTGAGCATGGATGCCGCGACTTGAACTCCAGTTACTAACACCAGCTTGCTCTGCTATTGAAAGGTGCTCAAAACCACATGACCCCCCCAAGCAGCTCCAAAGCACAGCCCTGACTGAACAACAGGCCAGAGTCAGAGCAAGTAACAATCACAGGGATGCCTTGTTAGATGTGATGGTCAGCTTGGAAATTTTAGTGCTGGCACAATGGTCTGAGTGGAGCTGCTTTGCAAACACGAGGAGAATGTCTGGAACCTCTTAGAGATTTCCCTAATCCCTGCTGGGGGCTCAATTTTCACACTTCAGTAGGATTTACACTACTCAAGATATGTGTATAAACCTCACAGGAAAATTTGGAATATATATCCTTGTATTTCTATAGCACTAAAGAGAAACCAATTGAAAGTATTAGGCTGGAGAGACACCATTAGGGTAATTCCTCAAGGATCTGTCTTGGGACATACTTAACATTTTGCCTTGTGACCCTGGCACAGCAACTGGGTCTGTGATAAACTGTCAGTACAGACTGTATTCCACACCAAAGGAGGGTGGGTAACTGCAATAACAGACAAAATCAAGTGCATCGTCATACACATAGGAATAAAACTTACTGTGGCAAGTTGGAAATCACAAATGAAGAGAAAAAGAGGGTGTATTGATGCATGAGAGGATGACTATGAACAACCCCTGTGATGTGGCAGAGTTACACTAAGATATTCTGGGTAAGACGTCAGAGAAGTATCAATGTCAGGATGCAATGAGCTAAGACCTGTAAGATCTTGTCACTCGTAGTCAACAAAACTCAAATCAAAATAGAGCAATTACAGAAAAGTCTGACTTGAGCTCCCAGGCGACACAGCAATAAAAATAACATAAATGGCAAAGATGCAGCGAAAATACCTGTTGTGAAAGAAAAGTCTGACCAAACTATTAACAAGCTGACAAAATTCATTACTTTGAAAGTTTCCTTTACAATATCCATCATGTGTCAATAATGGATATGGATATCTATCGATAGCAACAGTTTGGAAATGTATTTCAGCATGGATCCTCCCAACTACAGAGAAACTTCTGATATTCCCTAAGAGTTACAGGAAATTCCAACAGAAAAATCAGTTACCAAGTAGAAACAGAAATGAGAATGTTTGATCCCCTCATGAAAAGAAAGTCTGTGCATTATGAACTCGTGTGGCTGGAATCAGGAATCTTACCGCCATTCTTTAGGCAGAATCAGTGAAGATAAACCCCCAAACAACCAAAAAGAGGACAATTTCCCCCATTAACACCACAGACTTTGTTTGCAAGGCTGGCAGGAACTGTACTGTATTCTTAAAGTCAGACATAATGACACATAAGTCCAGACATAAGACATTACATGACACTTTGCCTGTTCCTAATGGCTCTCCTGGTAGGTAGAAACCTGTCCAAAGCCACAGAAGTAAATCCACTAGGATAAGAACACAGCAATGTCCATCTCCCAGATGCGTGTTGACCATTAGACCACGGTACTCTTTGAGGAAGGGATCCTGGCAAATTCCAAGCTTTATGGGAAGCAGGTTCTATTTAAACATTTAAAACCTTTAAAGAACTTACTGGAATTAAAGAGAGAGGGGAAAAAAAAAGGGAAGTGGAAATAGAAAAGATGAGAACTCCAAGTTAATCCAAGAAACACAATAGCAATTGATCCCAGTGCGGTCTGGAAGGAAACTGCAATCAATACAGAGGGGAAGAAATCAGATAAAAATGATAGTGCTTCAGTGACTGAAGCAAAGATCCCCAGATTGCAGCTGGGGTGATGAACCTGTTCTCATCCCTATTATACAATGGAAACGAAGAAGCTAAACATTAAGAAATGTCATCTAATGACAATATACATCTTTCTTACAACTGTGTAAAAGTAGTAAACTATGAGCCTGAAATTGCTCTTAGAGTTGCTGCTCAGTGCTTTGCAAGTGGCTTACTCACCACATAAACTGCTTACTCACTGCAAGGGAGCGCTTTGGTGCACCCAGACTGCTGCCAAATGATGTTAGCATGCAAATTCTCCCAGCTTTTAATGTCTTTTCTAGATCTGGGTTGGCTATTTTGACAGCTTGATGAGAAACTGGTATTTCTGGTGACAATTTCAACTTGTTCCAGGTTTTAGGAATTATTATTGTTAAAAGTCAAGTTCATATTTTACAGTATCGTAGTCCATGTGCAGCTACAGTAACTCATAGCACAACAGCACTCAGAAGCAAGACTGCAAAATCTAGCTCAAAGGTTTTAGCAGGCAGTTTTTCAGCAGAAAATCCTGCCCTCAGATTGTTCAGTCTCTTATGGGATTACCTCTGAGGGAAATACTTGAATACATACCCTCCTCTGTGTCATAGACTTACTTTCAGGAAGTAGTATTAGTGGTATAATTAAAACCAACCAACCAACAAACCCCAAACCCAGACCTAAAACTAAGCAACCAAACAAAACCCCCCTCAATACAATGAGTTCTGATACAACTCATCTGGTTGTATCAGAAACCTAACTGGCCCTTTCGTAGCACAAGAGAAGGATAACAGTCCCATTTCCTTCCCTTTCCTTAGATGGGTCAACATCACACAGGTAAGAAGCTGACCCCCTGCCTTTCATAGGCAAATGAGTCCCTCTTCAGATTAAGAACACAGACATTAAATGTACATCTGATCCTTAAACCCCAAGGTCAAATCAAACTCTCTTTTCTCTTTCAGAGAGTATTAACTCTGAGAATACAAGACTCTTTTCTTTCCCACTTATGTTCCATCAAGTTATAATTCTAATTTATTTTTAACATAAGGTTTTCCTTAGTTCAGATTTCTTGACTTCTATTTTTAAAGTAACGTTTTCTTCACATTTTCACTCAGAATTTAAACTCTTCTTTCTTCCTGAGGCTTAGGTTACATCCTAAAATGAATACTGTTTCTTTAAAGCTGACACAGTAAGAGCAAGCAGGCTGTCTTAGATTGCAGGCCATTTCATTTCTCATAAGCGTGCTATCATTAGCTACCTTTAGGAGAATGAATGATATTGATTGGTTCAACTCAAACTTGTGACCTGGTGGCAGTATTAGATGTTTGTTACAAAGCCTCATCTCCTCATTAATCTTTCATTAGACAGCATGATCCGAGAAGCCAGCAGCAGTCACACCACGCTTACTCTCTCGAGTGATGCCACCACAGAGGGCTCCCTTATTGGATCACAGCAATTACTGGCCTTACAACGCAGATTCTGAAAGCCTTATCAAATTTCCTCGTACATATGGCAAGCTTACAAATAATCATGTGCTGTTTCTTGGGTGAGGACATCACAGAATTACACCAAAATGCAGTAAGCTTAAGTCATTTGCAATTAAACATGTGACTCTTGCTTCGGAGATGATGCATCTTCTCTTAAGCATGAAGTATTTTACAGAAAGCTGAAATACAGAAAAATTAAGGTGTATTGAAATGTTCCAGTCAAAGAATAGAAAACTGCCAAATCAGATTTCTTTATGGGAGAAACAAAGCAGAATCTCTGCTATCTGCATTGCTGGCATCTCAGTGCTGTGATTTAAAGGCACTGGGTAAGAACTGCAAATAAAGACCAGACAGTAAGGGGAAGAAGCATCTGTTCCCAAGTACCTAATCTCTGCTGGAACACAGCCCAAGAAAGGGACATAGGTTCTTATTTTCAGCTCAGTGGCACATCATAAAAAGGCTTGGGGTGGGAGTAGTGGGAGGGAGGAAGTTGAGAATTGTGCAGCTCTCACAATATATGGTTATCTGCATACAAACACAAGAAAAGGTTAATATTTTAGTGGCTCTGAGTGAAGAAGAGCCTTAATACAGTGCATCTGACCTATACATCCAGGGATCCTCTGGCTTACAAGTATAAAGGTTGTATCACTCAGCTATTTTCTGCAGGCATATGATGGTAGTGTTAAAATCTGAAGACAAGACACCCCATTAACCTCTGTGAACCATTAGAATACAAAGGCCTAGCAAAGAACAAAAAATTCCCCATTAGAAGAAAACTTAAAAATGCACACTGCAGAAATGTTCTTACTTATGCAGCTTAAAAATGATTCTGGCTAAATTACGAGATCTGGGATATGGAAAAGTGACATGCACAGTGCACACTGATGTAATGTAACCACCTCTCTATTACCTCAGGCAAGGTGGTGAACACCTTCCAGTCCCACAGATGTTACAGAAACATCATCCATGGCCACAGCCATGGCAAATCCCATAGAGTTGCCCACTATCAATATGACTGAAAGGCCAGGCAGCCTACCCAGAGTATCAAAATGAAGACTGAATGGCTGCCCCACCTGAAAGAAGACCCACATAAAGACACTTCCAGGATAGGCAGATATAGCTCATGCTGGAAGTTGTGGGTTCACCTCATTAAAGGCAGTACAAAACATCACTGTGACACTTGCTTCACAAACTCCAGTAGTTCAGTTTGAAATTTGCTCATAAAAACATAATTTGAGCTTTAGGAAACTGAAATGCCTCATTTTTTTACTATGCTGCTGGCTTGGGCACTTAGCTAAGGACCGATCTCCTCTCATGTTCAATAGAAACCCTCTATCATTGTTCTTTCAAGTCCCTCCATCAAAGCATGCAGATTTAGAGAAGCAAAATGATACTACTCTAAGTCCTATGACATGCTCCATCATATCTTACATGATAAAAATCAGTCCCTCGATCCTTTCACCTGGGTTGCAATAAGAGCAAAAAGACAAGATGAGCTGACCCAGATTTCTATGAGAGGCAAATCTGCTGAACAAATCTGGACCTACTATTTGCTAACAAAATAAGGCTTCAAGTTTCACACTAACCTCAAAATACTTCACCATGACATGGTTCCTCAGTGAGGAAAATGAGCTTTGGAAAGAATCACCCTGTAATGGGTTGTCTTAGCTCAAACCACTGATCTCTGGAGCTGCCAGACAAGTTTTGGGTAAGTTACCAGGATTCTGAACAACACATCTGTTGAGAAACTTTTCAAATGGGAACATGCCATTCTGATGCAAAAGCTGAGTCTGGTAAGAGAGGAAGAAAAGGTATGAATGCTGTTAAGGGAAAATGAAATAGAACAAGGTATGATTCTGAATCTTCAGTTGCACAGAACATGCATTCATACATGGCTCAAATGTAAATATTTCTAATAGAAAACCTCTATCATAACCTTCCACTGCATTTACATTACAGAATTAGACATTTATCAACAACAGGTGAATACAACAAATGCATCTGAAATTCTATCACAACAGTTGTCAAGCTAATATACCTTAGGCAAGATTGCAAACCAATAGATAGAACTGGTGGATGACAGTCCTATGGCTTGGCAAAATGCAGTAATAATAATGGTAATCAGCCTAACAACCTAATTAATATTCAAATACATGCATATGAAAAGATTTATCAGTGCAACTATCTTAGAACTTATCCAGAGATTACTTCAGCCACGACTGAAAGGTTATGGAGCAAAATGTAACAGCTGTGTTACACAATTGGTTTGGTTGTGGAATATGTTCCAACTGAAACTGCAGCAATAATTTAAGCAGCTATCTAATTGTAACTGAAGGATACAGAGGTTAACAACCTTGAAAAGGATCTTTACTGACCACAAATGGTTTCTTTCCAAGACACCTCTGTATCACAGCATTCCACTATACCTGCCTCAAAGCGTGAATCCCAAACCCTGAATTTTGAATACCATTTCCTAGAACACAGTTATAGTCAGTGGATGCTTCTAATCCAAGTTTTTATTGATGCTACTGGACCCTGACTCACACGATGTGATAAAAATCAAAGCACAGTGAGAAAAACTGTGTGAGCCATATGAGTTAATCATATGGACCTGTTTGAAGTGTGAGGCTGACACACAGCTATTTGTTCTTATCTCCTGGAAATACGGACATTAAGGGATAATTGTACTGTTAACTTACTGTAAGTTTTCCATTAAAAGTATATTACTACCAGTGTATAGTGTATATTACTACCAGACTGTGAAATGCTGAAACAGGAAGGAATTGTATAATGCTGTGACTTTTAAACTCCTTGTAACTAATAAGCCACCCTTCAGGAGTAACAGACGTGTGAAAGACAAACTGGTGACATCTAGAAGGACCAGGAAAGGCATAATTTAATCTTCCAACTTACCAAGCCTCAGAATTCCTTGTTCAAATTGCTGGAGATTGATAATGAACTGTAGATGTCATCATAACTACGGCCACACAAGCCTATTATAAATGAAGCCAGAAGCAGCTTACATTTTTCAACAATGCTATTCATTTCACCCAAGAAGTCAGAAGTGGATCAATTCCAATGGTAAATAATAATGTGACACATGAAACACGCCTGATGTAACCAATGAGTAAACCAGTTCACATAAAGCCATTTGTGTTAGGAAAACAAAAAAGGACTGGAATAGCAGAAATCTGCTTCGTAAGGTATAAACCTCCCCAATTCTGCAAGCACTGAGATGTATTTCTAAGCGCCTTCCCGAGCCAAACAGAGCTTGTCTAAATGGCAATAGTTTCTTCCACGGTACAGTGCCAAAACAAAACCCTGCATATAAATATGTGTAGATGAGGCCCTTGGTGCCACGGGTTAGTGGTGGCCTTGGCAGTGCTGGGGAATGGCTGGACTGGATGAGCTTAAAGGTCTTTTCCAACCTGGTTGATTCTGTGATTCTATACTGAGCAATGTCTCCAAGTGTCTTACTGCAACACGTTGCAAGACTTCATGTGTGGAATAGTTTTCAGACTGGGACATGCCAAGCAGTGACTGTTGATCTTCAGATCTGGAAGCTTCCTGCACAAAGAGGCCTTGAAAATGAAGAAACAGCAGCTGCATTTTGGTAAATGAAATAACTATCCCCATGCTTCCCTCAGGCTCTTCATTGCTTGGCTGGAAAACAGAGATAAAATGGAGCAGCTCATCTGATCTCAACAAAATGATGAGAATTCTTTTCATGATAAGAAAGCATTTTGCATTTCAAAAATCATTTTCCGACAACAACAACAAAAATCCTACCAGAATCCTCATTTCATCAACCTTACTTGCATCCACTTCACCAACTACAACTCCCCTCACTTTCCATTATTCCTTCCCCCTAAGGAAGCCCCTACTTTTCTGTTCTGAGGACTTCTAACTTCCTGTGCTTGATCACCTAGAAATGCTCCATGGGGCTAAGATACACGAAGTAAAATCAAATAAACTTAAGAGACACTAGCTCCTTCATATATAAATACAATCAGCTGGAAGTTTCAAAACGATACTGAGACATTCCTTGAAGTTTCAGAATAAACAGCATGGCTTCATTAAAAATTAAGGCACTGTAGTCAGAGCAATGTTAATGCCTTGAGTGTTAGACTTGACTTTGCTCAGCCAATACTGTACAATCATAGAAAGGTTTGGGTTGGAAAGAACCTTAAGATCATGCAGTTCCAACCCCTGCCATGGGCAGGGACCCCTTCCAGGGGAGCAGCCTGCTCCAAGCCCCTGTGTCCAACCTGGCCTTGAGCACTGCCAGGGATGGGGCAGCCACAGCTTCTCTGGGCCATCACCCTGTGCCAGCGCCTCAGCACCCTCACAGGGAACAGCTTCTGCCTTAGATCTAACCTCAACTTGCCCTGTTTCACTTTGAATCCATCACCCCTTGTCCTATCACTGCAGTCCCTGATGAAGAACCCCTCTCCAGCATCCTTGTAGGCCCCCTTCAGATGCTGGAAGCAGCTCTGAGGTCTCCAGGCAGCTTCTCTTCTCCAGCCTGAACAGCCCCAGTGTTCTCAGCCTGTCTTCATAAGGGAGGTGCTCCAGCCCCTGATCATCCTTGTAGCCTCCTCTGGACTTGCTCCAACAGCTCCATGTCCTTCTTACATTGGGGACACCAGAACTGCACTCAGTACTGCAAGTAGGGTATCATGAGAGCAGAGCAGAGGGGCAGGATCACCTCCTTTGACCTGCCTCACACTGCTTTTCATGCAGCCCAGTATATGGGAAACCAAAGAGCATGACAAAAACCACTGGATATGTACTTTGAGAAAGACCTGAATCTATGTTTATATATGGATGACAGACCCTTACACGAAGGAGAGCAATTTGTTTCTTATTTCATGAAGTGAATTTAATCCCACAGCTGTAATACAAAACTCCAAAATTCCTGTATTTGATTCTATGCAGAGCTTTTCTTTACAGCCTTTGATCCCGCCTTCTTCATGCACTTCTGAGAACAACCCTGGGCTCCAGCTTCCTTCAGAAAAATCCAAACTCTCAAAGGCTCAAACCAGAAATTAAACTGGGAGAAAAAACTAACTTGGCTGGGAAGACACAGTTCTCCTCAGATTAACACAGAGATTGGGTTCCTAGCACCATCCAGCCTCATCACTGGCTCTTTTAATCTTCTATACATGATGCAATACTTAGTGTTGTAAGGGATTAAATCCTTTAAGGCTGAGGTAGCAGAGCATTTAAGCAAGTAAGCCCAATGAAGTAAGCAACTAAATATGAAATGTGACTTCCATAAAGAAAATCACACTGTGAGAAGTTTAGCACAGGGTCTTACAGCTAACTTTCAAATATGCAGGATCATAGGAAGAGAAAGAATAACACAGATAAGGCACAAACATAGCAAAATTTTAATAAAAAAGGTAAAATTTAGGTAAACTAGGTTATAAGAACCTATTTCATACATTCAACTATGAAAACCATAAACATTCCTGTAAAGAGTAGTAGCAAATTTAAATGCTATTCAAAGAGCAAAGCCCAGTTTGAAATAATAACCACAGTGCATCTTACATGGTAAAGTCTGGCTGAAGCCAGAGGAACTGAAAAGTGGGACCTCATCAGTTCATAGATGCATAATTTTTCCATAGACAACTTAATGTTGAACCGAGGAAATAACTCACCAGTACTAAAGTATGATAAAACAGATGTTTGTACTGTAGACATCAGCATTCATCTGGAATCTGTTTGGTTTAGAACACATGGTGTAAGGATGATGGGTGGTGAGAGGAAACACTGTGAACAAGTTTACAGAATCTAGCATGCATCTCATTCCAAAGCCAGACTTTCTACTTCACGGGACAAAGTGAACTTTACCAAGTTCAATGCCAAAAAACAACCAAAAGCATTCACAACCCTGCCTCTGAATAATTACATTTTGCTGTCTTGCCACAAAACCATGCAATGTCATTAACTCTGTACGACTTCAACATCAGAAATATCTACTCTGCATGTCTGTATGCATTAGCACGTTTTCTACACATCCACATCAGTAATAACAGCAACATCTTCTAGAAAGATTTGCTAGTATGGACGAGCCTTGTTCACATAAAGAGTACAAAACAAAACAGAGCTAGAGGCTTTTGGGGGGGAGGGGGTGGATTTTACTAAGAGCTTCTAGCAGAGCATAACTCCCTCCTGTGCTTCCATTTCAGATCACAGGTTTGAAAAACACAAAACACATCTTATTTAAGTCTGTAGTATACTCCATCTAGCATGGAATTTCTCTGTAAGCAACGTTCACTTAGGTAAAGATTATTTACTAATCAAGCATTTGGTAATACATTAAGCAAATCAAATACCTCCTATACAGTGTACTTTCCAAGGACTGCAGAATGCATACTCTTCAGAGATTAAGAATTACCTACCCCTGTGAGTCACACAAAATGCCAATACTTGGCTTCTTTCCAAAGAGCCTTACTAAAGAAAATAGAAGATTTATAGTAAATGACTGTTGGTTTTGTAATGTGTACAATGCTGCAATCCTAATAATCCATCCGTTGTACAAAGGTGACAATATGGGGCAATAGCCACTACAAGGAAATCTAAGTACATTAGCTGTGTCAGGCAGGTCTTAATAACTTCACCTGGTTTCATCTTCTGCTAGAAAGCCAGACAGCAAATACTAACCTGGAGAAAGCAATCTCATTTCCAACCAATAAGAAAAACAAAAATGTAAAATCCATTGCAGTAACAGTAACTTATGAGATAAATGGTACTTTTATATGTAAAAGAAATTACCTGTTACCAAACTGTATGATGGGTGCTCAACTAGAACACCAGTTTGGCAAAGAATGTATAGGAATACAGTGGTTTGTATACCAAGGTATACCAATACATATGTACATTGAAATTTGTACCCAGCCTATCTTAAATACAGATAATGCATCTGCCATACAGAACAGACTGCCTGATCCTATACTAACCAGCACGCCCACGGATATCCCTCTGTCATATGGAGAGTCCTATAATAATCCAATGTACATAAAACCATGCCAGACACATTTTATGCATTAAAACCCCCACTAAATTGTTATGCAAAATACAATGAGCTTGACAATTCTTTGTGTAAAACTTGGCGGAAAGATTGCATATTAGTACAGGCACACTTGGTGATTGCCCTGAACAGTTGGTTGAGAATACTGGGGCTGTTCAGCCTGGAAAAGAGAAGCTGCATGGAGACCTCAGAGCAGCTTCCAGTGTCTAAAGGGAGCTACAGGGATGCTGGAGAAGGACTCTTCATTAGCGATTGCAGCCATAGGACAAGGGGTGATGGGTTCAAACTGGAACAGGGCAAGTTCAGGTTAGATCTAAGGCAGAAGCTGTTCCCTGTGAGGGTGCTGAGGCGCTGGCACAGGGTGATGGCCCAGAGAAGCTGTGGCTGCCCCATCCCTGGCAGTGTTCAAGGCCAGGCTGGACAGAGCCTTGGGCAACGTGGCCTAGGGTGAGCTGTCCCTGCCCGTGGCAGGGGTTGGAACTGGATGATCTTAAGGTCCTTTCCAACCCAAACCAGTGTGTGATTCTATGATTCTATGACTAATTAAGTAACTATACTTTATAATCTTGAATAACATATGGAATTGCATTAGGAAAAGTACTTAAAATTCTGAACTGATAACATGAAACTGAATAGATTTGCCTGATTTCATGGGAAAAAAATCACATTACCCGGTAAAACAGATGGCCATTCCAACTAAAAATGGAAATGCAGAACTGTATCTAGGCCTTTCATGACCATTCCTGATGACCTAGAAGGAAGAGTTATCTATGCAGGATTAATACTTCAGCACAATGTCTGCTCAGCATTCAGAGCAGTGAAAGAACAGGCACTGCACATCCACTGCATGAAACAAGCAAGAACCCAGAAATCCTATTTTTCTGGGGTACAATTATATTCTTCTTATGCCAACAGGACCTGTCAGTGAATGCTGCCAAAAGGTAAACCGAGATTCATGAAGGTGGAAGTGGATACAGATGTGCAGGTATGAAGAGAAAGACCACTTTCACATGGGAAACTAACCCCACAAGCTCCCAGAAGAGCTTCTTGTAAAGCAGAGCTGCTGTCTGCATTAAACGATTGTTTTGGTGGTTGTTCATACTGGTCTTACACTGGCTATTCAATAAACACGTTGTACCTCAGGCAAGTCATTTTTGAGGATGCAATATTTCATATAAAACCTTTTTTTGCGCCACTGACTAGAAAATTTCAGGTCATAGAATCATAGAACAGTTAGGGTTGGAAAGGACCTTAAGATCATCAAATTCTGACTGCAACTGCTGAACCCAGGATAAACCCCCATGCCATAAGCAGGGATACCTCACAGTAAACCATGTCAGCCAAGGCTCTGTCCAGCCTGGCCTTGAACACTGCCAGAGATGGAGCATTCACAACTTCCTTGAGCAACCCATTCCAGTGCCTCACCACCCTCATAGTAAAGAATTTCTTCCTTATAGCCAACCTAAACGTCCCGTATTTAAGTTTGAACCCGTTACCCCTTGTCCTGTCACTGCAGTCCCTAATGAAGAGCCCCTCCCCAGCATCCCTATAGCCCCCCTTCACACACTGGAAGCTGCTATGAGGTCTCCATGGAGCCTTCTCTTCTCCAGGTTGAACAGCTCCAACTTTCTCAGCCTGTCTTCATATGGGAGATGCTCCAGTTCCCTGATCATCCTCGTGGCCTCCTCTGGACTTGTTCCAACAGCTCCATGTCCTTGTTCCATGTCATGGAGTATTCTAGCCTTTTTTTTTTTTTGCTACTAGAAATAGAAACATTCTAATTCTTACCTGTTGAGAATGAGTGGATTTATGGATTTAAATGCTTTATGAATAGAGCAAACACTAAAGATTAATTCAATATGGTCCATTTCAGTATGATATTCTATAATGCTTGCTATGTCACTTCTCTACCACAAAACATCTACAGAGCCACCCATAGCTGATCTACACATGACTAAATCTGGGTATGTATAACACTAATTCTCTCCTACAATATTTGCTTGTAGAAAGGCCAGAATTACCCAATATGTATGCATGAAAAGGTCCTGCTTAAAGTTACTTTAAAACCTCTTGGGTACAACATTGCTTAGAATTTCCAAAGTGTGAAGTGCAACCAACAAACTTTTTTTCATGTAAGAGGTGTTCACACTGGCTTTTTTCCCATACGAACAAGAACTTCTGTGCTCCTTTAGTCTGAGTGGCTTTTATCTCACACCAACAGAAACAATAAAATCAAAGAGAAAGAGAAGTGTCTCCCAGAGTTGTCCTCATAAAGGAAAAAATTATGTTAACTCACAGTAATTAAAAATGCAGTCATAACATTGGCTGCAGTATGACCTAGACATGCCTGTTCTAGCTTTAATTTGCTGGGATACTTGCAGCTATCTAGGTGGGGCAGCATGGAGCTCAGCAGTAGCTAGCAAAATGGTCTACTTTGGGCAGCCAGAAGCTCAATGGAATTGAAAGCTTTGCAATACATTTTGAATCCTCACACAAGATTAGTAAATCAAATGTATAAGTGTGTTTCACTGTACTCTTCAATTCAGAGGATGGGCTTGGATGGTCAGTGTCCTCACTTCCCTAGGGCTGCCTTTATAGGAATTAATACTTTTTGATCTAAGAGCCACTCCTGCAGGCTTTGAAATCTGGTATTAAATGTGGTTTTGCTGTAATCTCAGCTCAAGTGGCAAGTGGCTTTATATCATATCTATACATTAAAAAACCCAAACGTAGATTGATAAGGCACTGGAAAATTAAAGCACAGGTAAAGGTCAATTTACATACCAGCTGCTCACACCACCACTTCATAGTGTGGGTATTTACTTCCAGGCTGAACAGAGCCTTGAGTGACATGGTCTAGTGTTAGGCATCTCTGCCAATGGCAGGCAGTTGGAACTGGATGGTCTTAAGGTCCTTTCCAACCCAAACCATTCTATGATTCTGTATGCTACTGGTGTTTCAGAGATTATTTCCATGTCTCCAGAACAAACAATCCAGTAACAATCCAGAGAGCAGCAAAACCCACTGCAATAAAAGAATTCAGGAAATATGCACCTGAATTTACGCCAGCACAGAAAAATGAGTGGATTTCTTGTACAGAATCACTTTGCTTTGTGGTCCCTGCTAAAGCTAACTTCGGACATGAGTTAAGTTAGGACATCAGAAGAAAAAAGCCCATTGTCTAAAGACAAGTTCACAGTGGCTGTCCTTACACATGGTTTCTCTCCATACCTGCAGATTCAGTGCTGTTCCTATGCCAGCAATGGTACAAGGCTGTAAGGGAGGCGGCCTGCACCTTCCGCAGTGAGGGCCAGGTTCATGTACAACCATTCCCACAATACAGGGCTGTTCTCCAGATTTCTCAACCTCTGCTCCTGATGCAGTCCTTACATTATTACAAAGAGCTGCTATGTGTACACAGAAGCCTTCTGACTGCTCCCACCCCTTGAATTACTTTTGTGCTCAGACTGTGTACAGGGGCCAGGGATGCAGAGGCAGGATGCTGTAGTGGCTATGCGGAAAAGAGACAGAGAACTGGCATACAGGGCAGAAGACAAGCCCTTTTTGCTCTCTTGTCCCCTCGTGTCTGCACATGGGACCAAAAGACGGCTCCTAAATGCAGAATCAGTACACAATCATGCTGACATGCTACTAAAAAAACTACATTTTCGTTTTCCTCTGTTACAGTTATTGCCTATTTCTGTTTTGTCAGGTGGGAAATGAGACTGTAATCAAGAAAACACCAATGCCTAAGAAGATCAAAGAAGTTCCATCGGCAAATTTCCTTCTAAAATCTTAATCTGTGAGTGCAGATGTCACTAGGATATTCTAAGAGGCACTTTGTTATCTAATTGCTTCTTCTAAAGAAATAAAGCAACATTACTGCACAGCACAAACCCACAGTCTACAGTCTGCTTCTATACATTTCTTTTCCTAGACTTGAAGACAACAGCAACATTAGGAGGACTGCTACTACAGGATAAATCAGCCCATTTCCCCAAACACGTCTATATTTAAAATACAATGTAGTGGTTCCTTATACTGACTTTTATGTGTATACAATTCTCAAAGACAGCAATAATTCCCATTAAGAACATGGCCAGGGATGTGTACTATGTAAGAGGGAAACCCAGCTACTAACCTTTTCTTATCCTGTTTTTGGAGTAGATACATCCCTTCCATTCTTGGTTGAGGCATCTACTGGGCACTAAAACCAGATTTCTCTTGCCACTGAGTGGAATGAGCACTTTTGTGTGGCTTTGACCAGAGTAGGTACCACTCTGGCCTGTTCTCCATTCCATCATGTGAAACTACTGATGAATACACACGGTGAAATGGAAGAAAAAGCAGAATGCACCTCACATAGAGCAGACAATTATATAAAAGGAAAACTAATACCCTGCCTGTGTTTAGAATTTTGTTATATGACTTTCAAAACATATTTCATCAATCCTGAGAATCCCAGTGTATTTGGAAGACACGCACATTACCAAGTCGACACCAGTCCGCAAAGTGACAGTGCTTTGCAATGATATAGATGGGTCATCTGAACACTTACTACGAGCTGACAGTTTAGCTCCTCAATAAGAAACTATCCAGCAAGTATTTGTTAGAAAGTCTCTATGGATAGGCAGATATACATTTCTTTTTAATACACATGGAATAAACAGGGTAACAACAAGGCTTCAGTTTTAGAAGGTAAGACCCTTTACAGAGGGTAAAACAAACAGCTGAAGCTGTAAACCTTCCTTCACCCCTATGCCTATGAAGCTCAGCTAAGAAAATGAAAGATAAATAATAGCAATTAAGTCAATACTTCTCTCTGTCAAAAACTTAGATAAAACCTCAGAAGTCTTTGCTCTTGTGGAAAGGGACAAAAAAGGCTGCTGGTACTAGTGATAAGTGCATTAGTTTGGACTTATTCAGAGTTAATGAGGTCTTCCATTGTACAGCAATAGACTTGACCCTATCTAGCACCAGAACTGAAGACTAGCCATCCTGGGGCACTGAAACATCAGCAACTCTTTAGCAGCCATCAATATCATCTGACATAGCTAAAGACTATTTCATCTTGTGATGTTGAGAAAATACTATGAGTAAACTACAGGAGGCTAAGTTCTCTAAACTCTGCCTTGTAAGAAACAAGCTCACATACATTAGATGACTCTGCACAAGTGAGACACAGAGCTGACTACATTCCTTGGAGGTGATGGAAGAGGTGACCCATACTTAAAAGAATTAGTAAAGCAGGACCATCTATAGAAAGGAATAGGTACAACCCAGACCAGGCCATGGCAAAAAGGATTACTGCTACTAATTCCAGGGACCTGTCTCTGGCTCTATGGCATATTTATTCTCTGCTGTGGAAATAAATTTCATGGACATAATCTGGACCACCAGTCTAGATCATCATATCACAAGCTGGGAATCGTGAAGGATGTGATCTCATTGACACACAGCACAAAGTAATGCCAAAGGCCACCATTTTGACATCTTCCCTTCCCTGGAGATAGGATCCAAATGTGGCTGGAGGACAAAGGTGGCAGAACTGCAGCTCCCAGCAGCACCCTTGTCCTGTAGCACGAGAGGTACCTGTAAATGGCAAGTCTCAAGAGCACAATCTAGAATAATCTCCAGCCTTTTTTCTTACCCTGTTCTGTTTCCCCTACTTCAAGAAAATACGTATCCAGATGAAAGGACGGATAGAGAATGGCAGAGAAAACATGTGAAAACTCCTCCTGGATTCACCTTGTGCAGCTTTTCCAGCAGATCTGGAATTTAGCTGGGGGCATAAGCAGCTTATTGGCACAAGGAAGGCTATATCAAGAGTAAAAATAGGATAGTGTTTCCAGTCTGATGTTGCTTCTAATATCAGTAGAGATTGAAATGCCAGTGTGGGCACCTGCCTCAAAGAAAAATTACATTAGAGGTTTCCAGCCTACACTTCAATCCATAGTGGCACTGGAATCAAAGGAGGGAAAGAAATACCCAGGTAAGAACTACTAACCATGCCAAAACTCTCAGCAATGGGAAGAATACTTCAACATCTAACAGGGGAGACAACAAAAGTAAGAAAACAATTTTCCTCCACATAACAAATGCTGTCACATAAATCTCTAGCAGGGATTGTCATTGTGCCTGGCTGTAATGACAGACAACAGGACCGGTCTTGTCTGTAGAAAACATCGAACCCTGCCTCTTTCTGTTATTCCCCATTGTAAAGGTCACATGCTGTTACCCAAGGTATCCCAATGTATTTTCCTGTCTTGATGCTTTTTAGTGATCCTTTGACTTCTGCTCTGGGAATCTTACAAAAATGCCTTGAAGACAGAACAAACCTTCTCCTGTCTCAAGAAAGGATGCATACTTCAGACTTACAGAGGAGAGGTAAATAGCATTAAAGCAGCAATCTTGAGAGAAACAGGCTTGCACAGCTTTAAGAAGAGGTTCTGAGGAGTCCTATTGCTGTCTTCCATGACCTAATGGAAGAGTGTAGAGAAGATAAAGTCAAGCTCTCCTCAGAAATGCAAAGTGAAAGATCCACGTTTGATGAGGCAATGGACACAAGTTGCAACAAGGATAATTTCGATCAGCTATTATTCACAACAAAGGCAGCCAAACCTTGGAGCAAGGTTACAAGTTACATAAAAGAAAGATCAGAAAGCTCTGAATGAGAAGAGTGCCCATCCTACCCCAATGCTACTAATTTTTTCATCTCTGATGTCTCACATAAACATGTACCAAGCTTGGACAATGCATTGCTACTAGCAGATTATGGCTTAGGTCTTACCAAACACTTCTGCTGCTATCACAGTCCAACATCTTTATAACAAAGCTGAATTATATTAGAGGATATCTTAACAGGAAGTTTCCAACTTCTCCCAGTGTTTTATGACATCTAGGTACATGACATTTTGCTCCTAAAATTAGGAATAGCACTGTAGCACGAGTACTTCCCACAAGTTTCACAGCAAAGAAAGGAGCAGTGCTGGTCACTGCTTTACTTCTCTGCAGTTCACCATTTCTGGCAAGTTTTGAAGTATTCTTTAAATGGGCAGTGTCCCTTTACTCCAGTGCTGTAGGGCATTTCTTGATAACTGGAAGTAGGAGAAATGAGTGCTACTTTCAGCAAAAGCTGAGTCACAGTTACATTTCATTATGTGATACTCTGCCCGTTGTGTCCTTCGGCTTAAAGGCTGCAGCAACCTTCAGCTGTCCACAAGTTGGAAGTCATGTTCCAAAACCAAACAATGAAATCAGCAACTTTTGTAATGTGTCACATGGATCTGTGAGCATGATTTTGAGAAAGGTCCAAGTTTAGAAAACGTTGTTTCTACTACTGCAGTTATGTGGCAAGAACTTCTTGTTTATATGACTTACTTGTAATACTGTGTAGCATTGGGGGTTTCAGCCTGAAAATGAGGTATTATTGGAAACTGACAGTGACAACGGCCACTAATGGTCCTTCATTACATGTGGATGCACATTAGGAACTGCAGAGAATTAATCAACACACATTTATTATGTCATATGGTGATGAACTAATCAAAATCAATGGAGAGACTTGTGCTGCTTTCAATAGCATTTGGAGCAAACAAGCCATGATGCAACAATCTAGCCCCAAACCAGTTGATATTGAACGCTTGGGTACAAGCTAAATAAAGACAAGTGAAGTTCCCAAAGTGACATATTGTCTGTGAATAGTCAGATTCCCAGACTTCTGAACACTCACGAATGATGTTAACTGCCAATAAACCTGCCAGCACTTTCAGCTTCATGTTGGCGCTTATATACCCAGGCTTCACAAACAATCATAGAAACTTTTCTGGCTGTTGGAGACCTGTTAGTGCATCTGCTAATACCTATGGCTTATTCACACAACAACAGGATGCTATTTGAAATGCTCTTGCCTGTCTCCAAGGGGTTAATGTCGCCAAGCAGAGGAAAACAGTGTATGAGGACTCCTGAACAAAAAGCAGCCTCAGCCATTTGATAAATGAACATATCCTTTGTGCAGCTGAACTATACTGACAAAGCCAGGCAGGCATGTAAATGACTAAATGCATTTTTTGCACTACTTCTTATGTATCAATAGTTCAGTGTATAAGGTCAAGTTATTATTACATTTTTCTGGCCAGTTTATAATCTTATCTGATTTATCTTACTGGAGTAGTGTATGCATACTGTACAACATCTTTTTTGCCTCTATCCCCTTCTAAACCTCAACCTTCTGGTTTCAAAAATGCTAAACATAAGTTTATAATATGCAATCATATGAGCTTATATATTGTTTCAGCCATAATTCCAACATTAACTCGATCCCAACAGTACTGTGTCACATCGAAAACCCAAACTAGACACTATGCTGTGCCATATGGCTATCGTGGGCTTATTCGGGATTTAGGTATTCTCTACGTATGTACAACTAGATGGTATACACATCCAGAATGTATTTCAGAAAAGGACCCATCTGATCTCTGTAAAGCTGGTTCCAATTTTCACCCATCTGTACACAGTGAGACATTACGTACAACTGGCACCCTGTTGTATCAGAAGATGAACTAACACTCAACATCCCCAAATGGAAGTTCTCGAAAAGCAGAAACAAGCAGGAAGGACACACTGCCATGTCTGAACGTTAGACAATACTTCACTAACACAGTAGTCAGTGTAACATGCAAAACCTCAGGTCATCTCCAGACTTCTTCATAAACCATTAAGCTTTGGAGGAAAGGTATCTTGAGACACACAAAAAAGGACACAAGTGGCTTTCAAGCATGTTCTTCACATATTGTATCATACAAGGAAAACAAAAGGAGCCTGTGAAGAAAGGGGAGAAAATATTTCTTCCTCTGTACCACTGCTCTCCTTTAATTTGCTGCATTCTGTTACAAACTTCTAATCCAATTCTGTGAGAAATAAATGCTCTTTTATGGATTTACATATTTAGCAAAACCAGGCAAAGCCTATGAGAGTTATCTTCCTAATCATATTAACAGTGATTGAAATATAAACGGTGATTGATTGAAACAAGAGTTAACACTGCAACACATTAAAGGGACAGTTTATAGCACTTTATTGTCCAAAATGTAGGTCTTATTTTTCATGAGTGTCATCACAATAAAATGATTGTTACCAATGCTAGAGCACCATAATAAAACAGAAGCTTTCAAGCTCATCTTTGTGAAACATTAAGGGGGAGGGAGAAGTAAAAAGAATTCCAAATAACATCCCTTACTCCTGGTACTAGAAATAACACAGATCAGCACCTATGGCATTAACACACTCCAATACTATAGTCTAGGTGCAACTAACCTGCTCCTGTACAGAAAGGATTAGCTTCAAAACATGGTCCTGCCTCTTCCTTGGCTTTGTGAAGCACATTCCAGGAGGAAGAAGAGACTGTAAGATTAAGGACATCATTTATCTACACTGTTACTCTTGGAGGGTTTACAGAAAGAGAATGAACAGCACAGTGGAAGTTTGTAACAATAAAGTACCCTTGAAGCAATGCAACTATGTGTGGTAAATGTAGTTTTCCCCTATACAGATGGTCATTCATAGATTTTCATTGCGGCACTTAATATTGTACAAGATTGCTACTTGGAACTGGACAAGAATCTGCACAGCAACACTTCGAATATTGAACCTCAGAATACACATTTCCTCAATGTGAAGTCAGGAATAGTGATCAAAAAAATGTATCACCTTGTTTTATGGTTCAAATGTACTCTAAAAAAGTGTTCCCAAGAAACATCTGGCTTGTATTCACACCAGTTTGGTCTAAATACATATGTCAGCAGATAATCCTCATGTTCTGAGTGGAAACAGACCTTTTCAGCAAATTCAGCCTTACCTTAATTCCTTCTGAAAGAAGTAATAATTTCTACATTATTTGGTACAGAGTATTATCCACTAGAGAATCACTCTCAGTAAACTTATGAATCTTACCTTTAATAATCCCTTCTTGCCTTATCCTATTATCACTGATCTGAGTGACACAGGAATGTACTCTAGAGGCTCATTAAATAAACAAGCATCTGCCTTTTCAGATTGGAAATTGCATTTTTCAAAGAACTGACAACAAGAATAAGAATACATCACCATCACCTTTATTACAGATGCACTCTGAGCCTGAGCAGCTGAAGACTCTTTTCAGTGCTGAGTAACTTGGCATTTAATCAGAACAGCAACCCCCAACCAACAAAACTCTACAGCAGTTCTGAAGCAGCAAAAGAATAAAACCTGTATTTCTTTCTCTGCATATTCAAGTCCTTACAAAGACTGCACTAGACACGGGATAATAGCCCAGGAGGCAGGCAGGATACTGCGCTGCAATCAGTTAGTAAAAGCAATCCAAATTCCAGAAGTTAAATCAAAACCAAACTGAAGCACTGTGTTTAGTATAGCACACATATTAGAAATCATTCTTTTTCCAGATTACTTTTAGGACATAAGCTACCGTGACAAATTAGTGCAGTTATTTACCTAAAACGTGAACAAACAATGAGAGATTATGTGAAAAATAAATGAAAATAAGTTCTCAGGAGAGTCTGGAGTAACATTCAAGCAATATGCAACTCAATCCTTAAAAAAACCATTTCAGTATTAGTAACAAATCAAATTTAAAGGCTTAAAGAAATTCAGCTTCTCATTAGGCCTCACTGAAATGCATTGCCAAAAGTAAATCAGTGATTTTACTGTGAGAAAGGAGGAATAAGCTTTTGTGGGAAGCCTCTCTGTTCCAGAAAGCATGCAAACTTAGAAAGCCTTGGAAGGCCCTGCTTGCAACAACATAGATCTAAGTTCAAATACAACTCCATGACCAGAGATACATTTTACAACAGAATACAAAGAAAATTGGTGTGTTTAAATGCTCGGTACATTGAAATCATTTTTTCAATAGACTGAAAAAAGGGAATCAAACAAGTTTTAAATCAATCTTCATTTTTAATACTGTTCAGGTTGTGTGTTTTAGCAGCCAAAGCTGTGTCTTTTGGTCACACATCAATCCATATGAAGAAATTAAATCAAGAATGAGCAAGCTCTTCCACCCAAAAACTTATACACTAAGTCCTGCATCACTTCAGTTAGTAGGAACTGAGACTGAGCTCAACAGGAACAGGATCACGCTCCACTTGGAAAACAGCCTTACCTTATTTGCATTACTTTCAAATGTAGGGCAGAAAGCACATACCACCTCTGAATCAATCAATCAAAATGGTTTTTGAGATTTAAACATGCAGCAAACTCCAAGAAATGAAAGATTAAATTCTCACAAAGTACCAATTCTCTCCTCCAGTGTAAGTTGTATGGTGCATTTCTGCTGCTGATGTTTTAAACAGCTCGCCTTGACACATGTGTTCATGCATGGTTTGTGCTGTGCACTCAACTGAGCATCATGCTCTCTTAAGACAAATATTTCACAGTACATAGTGCCCTGTTGTTTATGGAAGTTTCAAAATCATACTCATGATCCACCAAGTCCATTTCAACTTCTCACATTCAGTAAGGCATTCCAAAGCAAAAGATAAGGTTCCAAAGAATGTACAAACCTAAACACTTAGAAAAACAGGAGCCCTTGGGAAAAACAGTGGTTTTTAACTTGTTTTAAACTTCTTTACACAACTGTTCTTGCTCTGCAAGATACAGTTCCCACTGTGATTTACAGTATACCACAGCTGCTTCTTTGTGAACTTCATTAATAAAATTGTCCAGTTTTTCAATAACAGTTGAAAGCCAGGGTTCCAAACCACTGGCAGTCCTAGATAAAGGCCAACATCATGCCAGAGCAAACACAGATCCAGTGGATATACAGGAAGTGACACAAAGTTTTGGAAGAAACAAACAACAGAAGTCTTAAAGAGCCTGAGCTGCATCAAAAAGATTTATGTGAAATACTTTGACTTTCCAGTCTTGGAAACTTTGATTTGGGGTGGGGAGGGAGAAGAGGGCAGGGAGGATTAGAATGGAGAACACAGCAATCAGGCTTTGTCTAGTTCTGAGCTCTGTGAGTTACACTCAATGTAAACTTTCAAGTTACACTGTTGGTAAACAGCAGTAGCAACAACAAGTTCATCAATTCTGTAATTCATTCCCTCATGATAAACACTACCAGTGAACAGTATCACCCTGAGCTTGAGAAGGGACAAGTTGACAAAATGCCCCTCAGAAATGAGCAGCCTTCTGAAACAGTTTCATGTTCAATTAAAAGCTCAGATAACCTTATGATGTGCAGTAAAGTTTGCTTACTTCACAGAGAACTATGACGAAATCTGTTAGAGCTGAACACTTTGAACTCTTAACCACGAGTTGAGGACAGGAATAAAAAAGGGAATTTTGGGGAAAAGTTACTCAAATTGTCAATAATGTAACAAATGTCACAAATGGAACACATTTATTTGTGAGACTATCAGGCTACAGCAGATTATAGAATTCATAGGAATAGCTGTATTGTTGCAGTTCCTACAGATGCTGCAGTATCTGTCCTGAAGAAAGTAAATCGTCAAAGAAACAGCTAAAGCCTTTAATGTGCACTTACTATTTCTCTTAGGTATTTACATGATAAACAACCTTAACATCATCCTCCCCACATTGCTCTAAGGTACAAAACATACTAACACCATTTGCCAGAAAGCATTAAAGGACTTACCTAAACCACCCTGTGGTACACTGCACGTTTCTTGCTCACATTTTTAGTACTCTTTTCTACCTGAAAAGAAAAAAAGCTCAGCATCACTGGTAATTCTGCTTACACTTGCTCCAAGAAAGGAAGTTGTCACCTAAGGAATAAGATAATTGGATTTCTCAAAAAGCCATGCATTGACTTTGGTGCTGCTAAAAACCCAGGAATCTCCCATGAAGAAGAAAACTACAGGATACTGACTTAGTGCCTATGCTTGATCAAGGGCTGTTAAAGCAACAGCAAACTGTACACACTGAGGGGTTTGTAAACGGTCTTTAAACATCCATTTTCTCATATACCTTCATCACCCAGGCTATACCCACTTCTACAAAACCTTTTATCATGCCCCTTCTTGAATCCCATCTTCCCTCATTAGGTTACAACCACAGCGTAATAAATAGCTTTAAGGGTAACTGCCATCCTCCACCTTGCATAACCTAACGAACCAACGAGAGAATTCTCATTCAAATGCATTTCAAATGCATCACGTTTCCCCTAGAATGAAAAAGCAAACTGCAAGAACTGACTTGATATGGAGCTCTGGCTCATACCAGAAGAAAATCCTCATGATTGTGAAGGAGAGAAAGTAGCACATTTAAGTCACATATACAAACTCCCATATACCTTCAAGGAGAGCTCCCACAGAAAAAGGAAGACAACCACAAGTCAGAAGTGGTAACCAAGCCAAATCTCCTCTATAGCCACAGGAAAGGTGCAATTATAATTTAGCAACAAAACAGCAGCTCCTCCAGGCAACACTAAATCACAAACATCACATTGAGAAACAAAACACTCCTCCTTTCCCTCTGCCCTCAGGCTTATAATTAAAGGAAATTCAAAAAGGCTCCTCTTTAGTTCTATTGCTTGAAAACAATGAGCCCTGTTGAGTCAGGGAATACACAGCTGGCTCTTAACTTCCACCAGAAACTCCTTCTAGTCTGCCCTGAAAATGGATTCCAGACACAGAAGGCAATAGAAAATACATTTTTCTTTAAAAATCAGATCAATAGATGTAACTTGTTAAAGAACTAAAACACCCTGATGATGTTCAAAAGCTCGGTGTTTTTAGAGAAAAGGGTAATTAGCAGTGAGAAGGGGCCTTAATCATCATTGAACTTAAAGAAAAGCTATTCATTATGGCCTCAGTGAAAGCAAAGAGCAGCACAATGACAAAATGAAGTCCCAAATATATGTTTCTGTTGAAACCACAGTCTTTAAATGTCTCCCTGAGTTATAACTGTTAAGCTCTGGGCTTATGTTTTGAAGGCGCTCTACTGGTTTACTTGGATTGCTTGGTGAAAATGCTCTCTCCATCTGCTGACTGGCCATTTCTGTCCATCAGCCTGTGAGAGCCTGGTACCTGCTGGGGTTCATCCCTGTAACTTCCATGAGCACATTCAGTATATTGAGCGAGTGCATTACATTCTAGGATAGGAATGAGCAGGAGATACAGGAAGTGGTAGTTCTGCTGTAAAGGGAATTTATTATGCAAGACTCACATGGAGTCTGATTGTGCCCAGTACTCACTGACTTCCAGGAAGGCTGCTCGTGATGGGGCTCCACCTGAAAGCCATGAAGGGCAAGTGGAAAATTCCAGGAAAGCTTCATTTCAAAGCACAGAACTTTTTCCTGGAGAAGCAGATTACTTTCCATAGTGCACCACAGACAGAGATGTACAGTCAGTACATTTTCTTTTAGAGTTACAGTAAGCTTTGCAATGGTATTCTGGTAGCTCATTCAAAAACCTGTTTCCTTGTCAGCATACAGTCATCCCTATGAAGATGAGGTAAGCATTGCAAGTGCCCTGTACAGAGGGGATGCTGTGTTACCTCCAGAATTGATAATATATCCTGGAGCTGTTTTGTTGCACTTAATTGTGCACCGACATGTACATTGGACCAAACACCATTCTGTGTGACAGGTGTGTTCATAGTAGCATGTGACCAGGAACAGCTCAGTGGAAAAGTAGCAGCTATTAAATCCCTAGAATATAATGAAGTAACGCAGGTTTTTAATACAGAACAGCTTCATCATCCTGATCTTAGGAACAACACAAATTTGTTTCCAGAATTTCTTTTTAAAAACAGCTAAAGGAGAAAGCCTTGCATTCCTGAAAGCTCGCCCACTACTTTCCTCTCTTCCCCTGTGATTTAATCTAAGATGCAGCCACTCTTTAGCAACCATCCCACCCTTGGAATGCTCTGTGACTGCAGTGTTTAGCTTAAGTTTCCACTGCCCCATGCTATCACTTCACTGCACAACAGAGCCCTTCAAATTGGATATGCTACCTCTGTGAACATATGCCACTTCTCAGTGAAAGACTGAAAAAGGCTCCCCACTTCCAGCACTGTGTGCAGTTCTGGTGTCCTCAGCATAAGAAGGACATGCAGCTGTTGGATCAAGTCCAGGGGAAGCCACGAGGATGAGCAGGGGCTGCAGCACCTCCTGTATGGAGATAGGCTGAGAACATCGGGGCTGTTCAGCCTGGAGCAGAGAAGCTGTGTGGAGACCTCAGAGCAGCTTCCAGGGTCTGAAGGGGCTACAAGGATGCTGGAGAGGGGCTCTTCAGCAGGGACTGCAGTGATAGGAGAAGGGGTGACGGGTTCAGACTGGAACAGAGCAAGTTGAGGTTAGATCTAAAGCAGAAGCTCTTCCCTGTCAGGGCGATGAGGCACTGGCCTAGAGAAGCTGTGGCTGCCCCATCCCTAGCAGTGGTCAAAGCCAGATTGGATGGGGCTTGGGTGACACGCGTCTAGTGTGAGGTGTCCCTCTCCATGGCAGGGGATGAAATTGGATGATCTTAAGGTCCTTTCTAACCCAAACCATGCTGTGATTCTATGATGTGATTCTATGATTGCCAACAACTATTCAACCACCTTTTCTAGTGTACTGCCACACGCAAAGGGCTGAATCTCTACTTTCTTCCATTTTCTAGTCAAGACTTTAGCTAAGCCTATCCGAAACCACGTGGAAATAATCTCAAATGAACTACTTGGTTAAAACTGTGGAATGAAAACATCCCTGTTTTAGATTCAGTTCAGGTTAGTCTAGATTTACTTCAACACCTTTATCCTTCCAATGGAAAAAAAGATGAGTTCAAGAGCTTGTGCATGCTGATGCAGACACATCAGCCATATGGGGACAGAAGCTGGCACTCTCATTTTGCCCTTAGGCAATTTTAACCTACTTTACAAGACTTAAGACTTTTTACCTGGTGCTTAGTGCATAACTGTCAGTGAATTTTTCTAGGCCTTTTTTCTGCTCACAGTCACTAGCGGACCAGAAGGTTCTTGCTGATTACGTAGTTGTTGGTCCTTCTCAAAGAATACAGGACCACAGAGGTTACAGAACATCCTCAGGATGTCCTTAACACCAATGGACCTGACAACTGAAATAGAAATGAAACAGCATCCTCAGACGATTCTAGAGATGGGCTACTTCTGTCACTGCTGTAGTTAAGAGAAAGGCTGGCTGTAACTTAAATGGCATCCCTGACATGGTATTTATGTAATAATTAATTGTGGTGAATGCCACGTTCCAGTGGGCAGAACAGAAACCATTCCCCAGGATAACACACTGCTTTACTGGAACAAGAGCACCATGGTCTGCGGATTGCTCTTGCTCTCGCTCTCAGCTTGAAAGCTGCTCTTTCAAGCAGCGCCGCACCGACAGAGGTTAAACCCCGTAGCGGACGCCCGGGCTGATGCCAAATAAAGGCAAACCGACGGCCCCGCACAAAGAAACCTCTCTCCGTTCCCAGAGCTATAAATGCAGACGGAGCTACTGACCCCCATGACTCAGAGGCATGAGAAACCAGCACCCCAGCCCCTGCTGCCCCTCAGCTGGGGCAATGAGAAGCGCCGCCCCACCCGGGCTCCTCACCTCTGCCGGCCGGCCCCTCATCTCCTCCGAGGATGAGGGTAAGGACAGCCCTGGCCAAGGGACGAGGAGGCCGCAGCCTCCGCCGCCTCAGAAGCCCCGGCGGGGCCCTACCGGCTGCTAAGCAACCCCCGCCGGCCGCTGTAAACACCGCCACGCACGTGACGTGACGCAGCACGCACAGTAATTACGCATTACGTCACCTCTCCCCCACCTACCAAAGCCTATAAATAACCCGCGAGCGGCCGGGGGGGCGTGGCGCCGCGGTAGCGTCACCGGTGACGTACCCCCCCACCCCGCCCCGCCCTCACGCAGGTCTATTTTTAATGCTTTGTTCGCAGTCCCCGCCCCACCGCCGGCCGCCGCGGGGTGACGCCATCCGCTTCCCGGAACGATGACGCGCCCGGCGACGGGGCGGGGGAGACGGGGACACTGCTGGAATGCGCGCGGGGCTCCGCTGCCTTAAAGGGGCAGCGTCCCCTGTCCCCGCCCCGGGGCGGGGGGCGGCCCTGACGGACGGGCGCAGCTGGCCGGGGGGCGTGGCTCGGAGCCGCCGCGCTCTGTCCCGCTCCAGCCCCTGAGGGGCAGCGGATCACGGTGCGTGCTCACCCGAAGCGCTGCGAGGGGCCGCGGGCGGCGGGTGCCGTCGGTCGGTGGGGCCCGGCCCGGTGCCGCCCCCTGAGCAGAGCGGGGCGGGTGGGTTGGGGTCGGTGCTTCCGGGCTCGCGGGGTGCTGCTCGGGGTTGGTGTTTAGCGGTGCTCGTACCCCGCAGCGGAGCAGCGGCCGGGCCTTGCTTCTTGGGCAGCGGGGGAAGCGCCGGCAGGTCCTGCCCCAGAGCAGCAGCATCGCGCTGTGTTTCTGCGGGGCGAGCCTCAGACACACATCGTTAATAAAGAGACGCTAATTGACAGAAGAAGACGTCCTCAGTGTGTGCTCTTTATGTATTTCTAGATGGAACACAGCAGCGCCGAGTACTGTAATAGAGGTTTTGTACCGACGCGTTAAGCGTGAATGTGTTTGATGTGAGAAAAACCAACTTTACCTCACCCGAGAACTACTGTTGTCCATAGTAGGTTATCCCTGGAGCAGGTATGTGCTCCAAAATAAAGCCCCTCACTCAGTATAAGGTCGAGATGATGCTGTGGCGTCATATTTAGCTCATGGCTCGTAGGGAAATGTAGGGTGTTCTTAGTCACCTATGGCATGACCTTATATTCCCACTCAATTTAGTAACAACAGTTGGTTTCTTATGGGGCATGTGAGATTTAGTTTATTAACTGAGTTTCTAGGGTAAGTGGAGAGAAAGAAAAGGCATGAGATGAGAAGCAAGCAGATGAAGGGGAAGTGCTCAGAGGGATGGAGCTCCCAGGGAAATGTAAGTCTTGGCTCCTAAGCTTCTCAAATGGACATTAATGTAAATGTATGGTTACTTATGAACAAATACTTTGGATAGATGTGATTTTCCCCCTGGCTTTTAAATTACCTGGTTATGATTTTCATTTGGGCTTTTGCCTTTTGTTTAGTTGTGAGCCTTTTGATTTGAATAGCATAGTGGGATCTGTGGAATACTAAGCCTCTTGTGTTCAGTGATGTTTCAGCCATCTGAAAGGAAAAGAACCCAAAAGCGTCCATTTACATTCAGCTGGTATATCTTATTCATATCATACAGATGGTATCTTATTCACCAGGCTGATATGTGAGATACTGATATATGTTTGAGCATGTAAAATCCTGGTAGTCAAATACCAGAATAACCTGTCTCTGCATATTATAGAGAAGAAAAATGCTGCAGCTCAGCCCCGAGGTGGCCAGTGTGTCACAGATGTGTGTCCCTTTACCATTGAGCTCTGGAATGAATCCTGCTCTTACTGTCCCCTCGGCTGCTTCCAGTTAGGACAAGTTATGTTACAAGGACATTTAGCTTGTTGAGGAGCTTCTGGCTTCATGCTTTGTGATCTAAAAGTGAGCTAAAAGGATGCTGGTTTTTTTTCTCACATGGTCACTTGTGTTAACTAAACCAAGGAAGAGGCAGAATTAATAAAACATCGGAGACGAGTGACTCGGAACTGTAGTCTAATTCAGCTGTCAATTTTAAGAAATCACTGCTGTTTGAACTACATAATGAATGTCAGAAGCTGTTTATGTGCAGAGGATACCTGTGATGTTTTGTTGGGAAAGTCATTCTTTAAAAAATCAGTATTTTTCATTCTTGCTCCTATAATAAATGATCCAGCAGGCTATTCTCTTTGCAATCTTCATGTTCCGGTGAATCTGTCATGCAAGCTTCCCTATGAGTCATTATCATAATTTCACATCACTCATTAAATGAAAGTTGTTTTTCCCCCCTAACTCCTCTAACCTACTTCTATCATGCCAACAGGAGCATTCAGAAACTGGCACTAAGGTGCAGCTCTCATGCAAGTTTTCTGTTTCCCCGTGACTCATTTGACATTAACATAATTATGTTACAGGAGTCAAAGTGATTTTCCAACTATGAGTAATGCACAATACTAGAACGAATGTTTACAAGACACCGAGACATATCAGCTAGCTGAAGTAACCAGCTGCTGATAACAGCTGAAGTAAGTTAGGGAATTAAAAAGACTTAGAACACAATTAGCCTTCTTTGGTGCTCTGTGCCATGCACAGCCGTGAGGTGGGTCGTCAGCTCCGCGAGGAAGGATCCAGAAGCAGCACTGTGCCATAACGGGGAGAAGACTGAGCCCGTGGGTAGCTCGCACAAGAAGTCTTCATAGTTTTCTTCCCACTTGCATATTTATGGCAAAGTCGTGCTCGAATGAGAGCACTGATCTTTTCAAGAAGTGGCTCTATTTACCAGGGTTCATTTCAAAACGCCACTGACACGCATCCTTGCAGCCAGCAAAACAAGATCAAAATGAAACGACAACAAACCTGATATTAGGTCATCTCACAGATATTTGGAGCTGTGAATAGCACAACAGAAGAAAACTGAACAGGATAAGGCAAAATTGAGTGCTGGTACCATGATGAGATATCTTTTCCCTGCAATAAAAATATCTGTCGGCAGGCTGGTGGTAAAGGTACAGAGAACTGCAATGAATATGTTCTGAATAAATAGCAGAAAGGGTAACTACAAAGTGTGTAAGCCATAAGAAAAACTATAAAGATAAGATAAAATCTTAGTGGTGATGACTTGTTTCAGTTGTTCTCCCAAATCTGTACAAATTACTGACTTCTCGGGGGTTTTATTTCAAGTACTGTGAGAAATGGGTTGAATTTTTCTGACTGCTTCTTTCATGAGTGGCTTTTGGATGAAACTGGGGCACTTTCTGGTTAGAAGTCTGTCAAATATCCTTCCGATGAGGCCATATTCTGTAATGTGCTCAGCACCCAGAACATTGCTGGTTTCGTAAGAGCTGAGGATGCTTTGTTTCTCTAGGAAAAGCCTAGAAGGTAGAAACCTAATTTGGAAATACCAACACAAAGTAGCTGCCATTTGTTGAAGTATAGAACCAAAAATAACCAGTTAACAACTTCCCTATGGAATACTGCAAGTGGGAAGGAGGGTCAAATGCAGAAAGCATGTGCTGATAGCAGCACTGCCTGCAGAAAGCGTGTTTTCTAGGAGACAGATTCCAAGAATTCGGAACAAAATTCCACGTCACACCCGGTTCTTTATTTCATGAGAAAATCTGCTGAGGCCGGACATGTGGCACACTGGAATTACCATCACTGGCTCTCGGAGCTGGGTGAGGACCAGAGCCGGTAATAAGGATGTTCGTGGCTGAGGAGGCTGGAGGTGGGAAGCTTTGCCACAGTACCTTGCCTTGGCAACACTCCCCATGTGCCAGGAGAGTTTCCTGTTTTCTCTGCTATGGTTTTCATGCTGCACAAGCGTGGGCAAAGTCTAGATCTGTTTCCTTCCATTTGCTCACCTCTTACTTACAGTAACCTCTTACTTACAAGAATGTAATGTACCTGCTGTGCAGAGATAGCTTTGGATGGCAACTGCTACTAAAGTATGAATGTACTTAATACATGTCAATAAGATCAACCAGCAGAACCCAACCCAAATGTAAACAGAGCAATCCAAGCCCCATCAACACAAATAAATTCCCATAGCACAATTTAGCAGTCTTAAATTTAAGCTGATTTGCTGTAAGCTCATCCGGGACTGTAGTTTTATAACTACAAACACCCACCTCCATAGCATGCTGCTCCACTGGCTTCACATCTGTTTTCACTGCTTTTAATTACCAATATCCTTAACTACCAAAGCTCAGCTTTTTGTACTCCAGTTTTAACAGAGCAGGTTCTTCTACTACAGGTGTCTACTGGGTTATTCCTTATACTAGCACATAACAGGAGAGGTTTATACAACAGTTCTGCTCAGCTCCGTACCTACCTGAAGTCCTCAAATACATCTGTCTTGAAAGCAGCATGCTCTGCATTTTCACCTCTTGCTTTCCAACTGATCTCCAGAGGAATTTTCTTCTTGCAATGATTTTCAGGGCAGCTGCACCCTGTGCTCCCCCTTTTTCCTTCTTGGAGAAGCTACCATTTGGATGTAACACTGGTGCAGCATGCTGCAGTAATATACAACCTGTGCAGACTCCAAGTATTTAACCTTTGTTCCTTGCCGAAGCTTTGCAAATTAACTTAAAATAGCAAGAGTGAAATAGGCACTGAGGGACATTGGCTGGAAGTAGCTGATAAAATCTTGTGAGTGTTGCTGGCCCTTACTGGTTGATTGGGTTTTGTTTTCAAGCTGAGCTTCCAAACCAAAATGTGCACAGACAGTGAGTGAGTCTATATAATCCTTGTGATTTTAGAAAGCAAATAAAAGTAAACAGATCCGTGGGGATTTAGGTTGTGTTCTGGATCAGAGGAAAATTAGCTGATGGTATTTTTCTGACTTTTCAGAGTATGTATCTTGTAACAGGGCCCAGTGTTTCCGTACTAAAACCAGCTATCTTGATGCCAACTGGTAACATGTTACTCTGAATTAGCACCAGAAAACAGAACTGGGAGGGCGTACCCATACCAACAGCAATGAAAATCACTGCATCCCATTCCTTACCTGGATGAGACCCCCGTGGTGTTGTCTTCCCTTACTTTGCATGGAGCAGCATGGGCTGCTGCTGTATCCCAATGCAGGACAGCCAGGAGACCGCATGGCTACCAAGGGATTTGGGAACGTGTATGTTAATGCCAGGCCACCATCACAGTAAAAAATGAGCTCTATTAGGAAATACTCAGGGAAACCCTCAGGTGAATGGCAGATATTGGTGATGGTCATGGCTATCCAGCACATGCTTATGAGCTGAGAAGGGCTGAGTTAGCATGAAGATAGCTTCAAGCATGGGACAAGCTGGCCTTTTCATGTCTCTGGGCTGGAAAGAGAAGAGCTGGTTGGGAGCAGCTCCCAGGTTTTCCCCATGGAGCAGCACAGGGAGGTTAAATGGCCTCATGGATGTATTTGCTCTGCTGGAAACTCACTGAAGTCAACAAATACCAAAGCTGAGGCTTCGTTCTGCTAAGTGAGGGGAAGCTCCTGCACCAGGGGACATGCTGCCAGAAAACAGTGCCCCAAGTTTTCCCTCCCTCAGTAGCCTGCTCTCTAGATGGTTCCTTCCATGAGGTTGTGTGTCAGGTCCCCCATATGTCTCTTAGTACTGTAAAGAAATATTATATATTGTAATATATATACTTAGAAATATTATATCTCATGATATATATCTCAGTTAAAATGTGTTAGATACAGGTTCATTTTTATAATACATTTCATACAATGACTTCTCTTAGAAAACTTAATTTAACAAGGTATTCATTCTAACACTGGAAAACTAGACATTAGATTTTGTTCTATATTAAAGCCCAGTCCTGCTAACACCTATGTCTGTGCTTAAGTTTAAACAGATGAGTAGTACTGGACTCGCTGGGATTATGTGCATGATTAAAGTTAAGCGTATGTGAGAGTGTTTCAAGGTCAGGATTTCCCAATTCTTCCACTTTTTTTTTTAGAGTAAAACAAACCCCACAAAACTGAACCAAATTCATAACCACTCATTCATATCAGAGAATCATTTGTATGAAGGGACTTAACTTTGATAGGCAAGGTATCTTACAACATAGGTTTACATCCAACTTACCATAATTGAACCCTCCAGTGCTGTGATTAGCTGCGCAAGTGTATTAGGAGGAAAGAGAAATCCTTACCTTAACATCCTGAGTGTCAGCTGGGATTAATATGGTTATTTCAGAGTAAGGTGGCGTGTTTCAAAGAAGAGCTGGACCTTTTATTTAATGTGTTCTTTTCATTTTTCCATCAACATGAGTTTGCTGTTTTCCAAAGAAATTCAGAGCTAACCACTGTTTTCCTTTGGCATGGAATTGTGCTTTCTGCTTACAAGGAGTACTGAACATTGCTAAATCACTCATCAAAAACGTTCACACAATAGCTCTGTCACATTACCAGTTCAAATTAGCTGGTTATGGAGGTGTTGAGTCTTCCTCCTGTCAACATTTTCCCACTGCTTTCTAAAAGAGAGTTGTCCCTGCTAGTGGTGCACTTGGGTCGTCACAGGAGAAAGCAAAGCAGTTTCTCATGCCTTGTTGGTGATCGCTGCCTTTACTGTATAATGTAAACTCACTCAAGAGGCTCAGGAGCCACCTCAGCCACCCAAAATCTAGTCACAGCAGTACCTGACTTCTAGGTCCCCTTTCTTGATCCTCTGCTGGAAGGCTTCATGCCCTTGAAGTGGCTCCCAAGTTAGCCACCGAGATGTGCAGGGAGCAGCTCAGTGTCCCCAGTGAGAAATGGAGGATACAGGCTCTGGGGAGGCACCTCTGTCCTCTTGAGAGCCACAAACCTCGGATCTTTACTTGTGCTTTGGGCTCTTAGTTTTAGTTTAGCAAAGCACTGCTCCTTTCTTGCAGTGCTGCTGAAAGGATGAGGTGGTGCTGCTTCCTTTAAGCATCCAGTAGGGATTTGTAAGATCTGGGGTTCAGTTCTACTGACTGTCTAATGAGGTTTAATCTCATATTTGTTTTGAGCTGGGAGGTTGCCTGAACTATGAATCTATAGATGGGAAGAGGAGCACTCTCCACACTCCCTGCTGAGGCCATGTGCAAGATAGAGGACAGTTGGCCTGGGAGGAGACTGTTGCTGGTCCTCATTCTCAGGGCTGCTCAGAGATTTTACACACATTTTAGAACAGAAACAGAGCCCTGTTCTCACTGTTTGAAGCAAGTGCCCTAAAATGGACGTGGTCTTTGAAAGAAAGGCATAGGATGGCATGATAGGCATAGGATAGGCATGATCAGAAAGCAGATTCCTTGAAGGACCTAGGTGAAAATTTACTATCAAACCCACTGTACACAACCCTGAGTAAGGCCTCTATCTGAGTAGCAGATGCATTTGAGCATCTGTGCAGCAATGAAACTTTAAGGTGCACAGGAATATGAAGGTTGCTGACTGCAGTGCATATGGGATGTGGGTGCCAGGGTGTTCATAGCCCTGGGCAAGGGTTTTCTCTAAAAGGAGCTTGGTATTTGCTTCCTTTAGATTCCTACAGTTTGACCACTCTAAAGCTGCCACCCTAATCCATCACAGGAGGTTTGAAAAGGGGGAGGATCCAGATCTCATGTAACTAATGGCTGCGGTTGAGGTTTTGCACAGTCTTTGTCCCGCACAGCTCTCAGAAGTTCACAGAAAGGATGTTTTCAGTTTAAAACAAACAAGCTATAAATATCCCAGTAAAAGGAAGGGATGCGTACTGGGTGAACTTTGAGATGTGCTCCAAAAATATGTTGCTGACCTCCTACTCAACATACTCTGTTTCCCTATTAAACTGTAACACAATTAGGAACTGCTCTAACCCTGACGCTGGTTTAGTGCTTACATCAATTGAAATATTGCCTCGCAGACTGCAGTGAGGGTAAGATATACATATAGAGCCTAAATTAATCATGTAGAAAGAAGGATAGCAAAGAAAGAACTCTTACCCCTTTTACCCTGAAAGATATTGTAGTGTCTTATCACATAATTGTAAAGGGATGTTAGGTGAAAGATCTTTGATCATTTGGACTCAAAGCTCAACTCTGTTTTCATTACCACAAATGAAGTGCAGCCAAAGTGGAGTCCATGAAGTCACATGGAGAAGGCAAAGGAGAATTGGGACCAAAATTAACTGAGGTGCAGAGTTGAGGGCAAAGACTAGAGGAGATTTGGAAAATAGGTGATGACTACGCTGGTAGGCGATCATGGTGCTAACAGTCACCATGATGATAATAGTTGATGAGTGTAAGCTCATTTCTCCTGTGGCTGCTAAATTTCATCCAATAACACTTCTGGTGAGCTCTGGGAGATATGCAGCAGGTGCCATGAAAGACAAGGACAGGTCCTGGTCTAGGGTAATAGAAGAAGGGTGATTATACAGCCCACCATCAGGTTTTATAAGTAGCCCATTGGGGCAGGCACATTCACGAGGAAGTAAGATTCAATGAAGAGATTACGTCAGGAAGACAAAGGATGCTGAAGTTCCCCTCTTACACACTTCACAGGAGTGAGTTTAGAAAGAAAGCCTATGGCTCTTCCTACCAATACCCATGGTGGGGAAGAAGCTGCATGAGGGTGCTGGTGAGCTCCTGAGGAGCTGCACTGCAGCCAGGAATACTGCTTTTACAGCCCCTCTTGTAAAAAGATGTCCATTCTAAAAAGGGGGAAATGGTTTAAGCATATATTCAATTTGGTAATGACACCTACATGTGCTTAAGACTTCTGCATGAATATTTTAAGGATACAGAGGATTAATGGGAAAAAATACTAATATTATATAAATTATATCATATTATCTTATATTTATAGTGACAAGTAATAATTTTAAACTAAGCCCCAACAACTCAAGTACACGTTGAGCCCACACACTCTGCAAAGAAAAACGTGCACATTCTCCTTGCTGTGAGAGTCTTCCTTCATTGCAAGCACTCTCAGCCTAACACATGGCTGATTTACAGCCTGAGTTCAGAAGGCTGTACAGGCCACCAAGGAAATGGTTGAGAAAACCGTGGAACCTGAACACCCACTATTGCACAAAGAGCAAATCATCTGTAAAATAGAGACCTGCCAAATTTAAATGGTGCTTTCTATGTTACACATTCACTCTGCTTCATACAGATGCTTTGAACACGACATAAACCACCAGCAAACAAATACTAAGCTAAACCATCTCAAGCCCAATCCTTGGGTGATGAAATGAAAGCACTTACACCAGTTTATAGAGTTCATAGCTTGTTTGGGGTACTCTGTTGCATCTGTAGTTTCTACTCCAGCCACGAAGCTGATGATTTATCTGACTGGTTGAAGGGGAGTAGTGTGTAAATGGCACTAACAGATACAGCCTCCCTAAAGCCGGGAAGCGTAACACTGAGCCTAATATGTGGTTTCCAACCACAAGGACTGATTCTGCAATCCCAGCTTGAGGAAAACCTCTGAAGCACTGGGCATGGCTATAAATTAAGCATGGAATGGGAAGCTGGGCTGGGGGCTGCCTGATACCTTTACCTGGGCCTCAACAGGGATGTCATTTAGAAGCAGACTGACTTAACATTCCACCACTTGTCTGACACAATGTGGAACATCTTGGCTTATGCAAGGGCAAGAAATACTTCTCTATTAGCAAGAAACCTACCTTCCCTTTCAGAACATGACCAGCATCTGTCTCTTTAAAATGGGATGGTAAAGCACGTTTTACTTGAATCAGCTTTCATTTGGGG